>PITA01004358.1:0-124693 GCA_004023965.1 Spilogale gracilis
CACTCTAAGATACCACCTTACACCAGTCAGAATGGCCAAAATTAACAAGACAGAAAACAACAAGTGTTGGAGAGGCTGCGGAGAAAGGGGAACCCTCTTACACTGTTGGTGGGAATGTAAACTGGTGCAGCCGCTTTGGAAAACAGTGTGGAGATTCCTTAAAAAATTAGAGATAGAGCTACCCTATGACCCTGCAATTGCACTACTGGGAATCAGCACCTGTTATAGACTGAATTAGGTCCCAAGCCCACCAAATTTATATGTCAATGTCCTAACCCTCAATATGTCAGAATGTGATATATTTGTGGACAGGGTCTTTAAAGAAGTGATTAGGTTAAAATGAGGTTATTTGGGTGGGTCATATCAAATATGACTGAGGTCCTCCCAAAAGAGGAAATCTGAACACAGTCACATACAGAGAAAAGACCATGGAAGACGCATGGATAAGATGGCCATCTACAATTCAAAGTCAGGGGATGCAGAAGAAACCAAGCCTGCTGACACCTTGATTTCAGACTTCTAGCATCCAGAACTGAAAGTAAATTTCTGTTGTTTAAGCCACCCAGTCTGTGGTATTTTAGTATGGAAGCCCTAGAAAACGAATATAGTACATTAATCCATGCCATTAATCAATACACCTTTTTTGCAGTACTATATTCCTTTGCCAAAAAACATTGTACTTAGCGTGACCACACATGTTAATTTGCCAGGAGAGTTAACAAATTTGTGCCTGCTGTCCCAGCATAATGCTCACAGTGGCCTCTTTGTTTTTCAAAAGTATCTCAGCATGGACAACAAATTGTGTGGTCACCCTAAATTTGTTTAACTCTTGGCTCCAATATTTGTAATTTTCTTTCATATTCTCAGCAGCTCCTTTTCAGGAGCTCCTTTTCAGCTCCTTTTCTTGTCACTTCTTTTTTAAGCATGATATTTGCTCTGTTCCTTTAGTACCCCTAAAATAGTCCAGTTCAAGACATGGCCCAATGGGTAATGATATTATTCAGTAGATATGAAGGGTACTGAACAAATTTCTGTGGAGAGTTGTACAGAATGAACATTCCACTCCTTTCCTTGAGGAGTGGTGACCCAATATGAAACACACATAAATTAGAGTCATCCTCCACCATCTTATTTTTGTCCTACACAGACCATTATTTTATACTTGATTTATTTTTTGGAAAATGTTCTTAAATGCTGTTTAATCTCCCTATTCAGATTCACTACAGTGAATTTATGACAGGCTTCAGAATACAATTAATGCACACTTCTATCTCATCCCATCTTATAGCTGGCTGTGGCAATATAATGCTTTTTGGCATGCTGACATGAAGAAAAAAAAGAGAAGCTCTGTTCTCAAGGAAAATGTTAGCGATAAGTGAATTGGCAGTGTTTCAAATGGTACTGGGAAGCTAGTTTATGGTTATGGTGGCCTTGCCCAAAAATCTCCACCGAATCCCTGCAGTAAATACCCTCTCTTTCTTGCCTCTCATGTGAAACTAAAAAAATAATAATTATAACAGTTACATTAACAGCTTAAGAAATCATTAATCTACCAAGTCAAAACAAGCACCGCATGCAAAGCCTGAAAGTTGTCACTGAATCAAGAAGGATCAGAAGACCAGTAGACATAAAATCCTTCCTTCCTTCTCTCCATGTTTGCTTTTTCTGGAGTAGAATAGCATCATGAAGTACAGCATGGAAGATAGGGTTTAGGAGACTCTTTTCTAAATCAAGTTCAGGATTGCACAATGGTGACATTCCTCTGGAGGAAGGCCAGTTGGTAATATTACCTAAGGTCTATTTGGCTAATGAGAATATAGCCTAAGACTGAGTCCCCTCAGCTCCGTCTCTAAAGAGCCTATATAAATTTGAATTTGGATATATGAACTCCTCTCCATGGACTTCAGTTTCACTGTTACTACAGTTGGCACAATGACACCCCATGACCCATTTATTTGGGATGTATAAGTGTAGTCCAGGTACCAGTGAGATTTGCTGTGCATATCTACATGGACCACAGGCCCCTGGATAGCCCTGCAGACATGTGTTGATGATTCTCCTCGCCAATTTCCCACTGACAATATTTTCTTCATCTGTCCACATGTGGATTTGGAAAACTTGTCTTTTTGAAATAAGGATTGGTGTTTCCAGCCCCAGGAAATAATTTATGTAATTATGGTGAGGGAGATGAACAGAGCACAGGATGGTTTCCAGCCTTTATGTCCTGTATTTTGTCTAGAGACATTCTGGAAAGCTTGCTTTTCTTTATAACATCACTATTAGAGAATTGAAGAAAACTGCTTCTCCAAATGCACTTGGAAGGAAATGCTATAATTGGGTATCATCGCTGTCCATCACTTTGGGTGTAATATGGGGAAGCAGGCCATTGGAATGGGAGAAGGAATGAGGAATGACCAGATCGTGTTTGGGGACAAAACTTTGTCTGCCTCATCCAAGTCTTGAAGGGATGTGCGTGGGGTCAGGGGAGCAATTCTCAAAACTCTGCTCAGAGTTCAGAGATATTTCAGAGTGCCATTAGAGAGCTTTTTCTTTTTCTAAAAGAAAACCCTTTTAGACTTATATCTGTTTTTAGAGCTCTGTATCTTCCAGTCACAGATTTATAAAACAAACAAAACAAAATAACCGAAAGGGAAAAAATATCTACTTATAATATTGAAGACTTGGCTGGAAAAAAAGTGTCCTCACTGATTTTTCTGTTTATTTTTGCCAAACATATGCTGAAATACCACTATGAGATGCTCCATTCAGGTGCCCAGAAATCCCACTCTCACAAAGGCTTGTGAATTGGCTCTGCTCTAACTCCATTTAGCTTCGAGAGAAAGCATCCAGTTTTCAGAGACAGTCCATTTTATCTCTCAACCAATGAAAAGCCTATACCTTGTAAGAGTCTTTAACACACAGATCATGGGGTTTAGAGTTAAGGATAGACAGGCCATGACTGCCATCAGGATGCAGCCATTCCCCACTCTCCATATCCTTGAGATGGGATATTAACCCTGCCTGCTCTGATTCTGCCTGGGTCTCTTGGGTCCCTGGGATTTCTATGCCACTGGGCAGGTGACACAGGAGCGAAGCATTCTTGTCTTTATCTTAGCAAGCTTGTTGTTCTCTTCCTTGCCTTGTTTAAGGAATGACTGGCAATGTAACGGACACCTTGCTCATTTAAAGATTGTACCTTTTCCCTTTTCTCTGGGCCAGATGCCCCTTTGGTTCTCAATGACTGACCTGGAACTGGATTGATTTAGTCCTAACCCTGGGTTTAGGGGTTTCTCCCTGAGGCAACCCTTGACACCATGGGAAAAATGGTAAGAGAGTCAATGCAATTAAGCCTTTGGGCCAAAGAAAAGAGATGTGAACAGGCTCTGGCCCACAGGGATTGGGTGACAGTGCTGAGAAAGCTATGATGAGGGTATAAGGAGACTGTTCAGGGAAGACCCAGGATATGGCTACTCAAATCCATCTAGCCATTCTCTGGAAAACTCCATATTTTTCTAGTAAAAGCTGATTTAAGAAAACACACAAAATCCTAGGAAAATGATGTAAAGGGCCTATGCCACTTACGTACTGAAAGAGTAAGGGCTCTGACTCTAGGTGGCAGGACATGGCCTCTCGCATAGAAGCAGAAGTAATCCTGGGAGCAGCAACTGCAGAGACACAGGCAGCTTTTAAGAAAGAGAAAAGATTGTGAGCCACCCGGGACCCACAGAAAGTGGCCACAACTGAGTATTTTGGAGTTCAGAATTGGAATCCTACTCTACTCTGATTGTCCTCAAAGTTAAGTGAAAGGAAAATAAGCATGACACCACAATAGAATTATTTAACATCTGAGAATATATTTTGAAAAATATAGTTGTATATGTGTGATATATATTATATATAATATGTATATAATATATGTTTGTTATACATGAATCACTTTTTTAAAAAAGATTTTATTTATTTGACAGAGACACAGCGAGAGAAGGGGAACACAAGCAGGGGGAGTGGGGGAGGGAGAAGCAGGCTTCCTGCAGAGCTGGGAGCCCAGTGCAGGGCTCAATCCCAGGACCCTAATGATTGAGCCACCCAGACACTCCTATACATGAATCACTCTTAATATTTATTTTGTAAAATTCCAAATAAAAAAGATTTCAGTCCAAAACTGACCCACTTCAGGAAGTTGTCTTAATCTCATCAAATTTCCTACATGTAATAGGGATTGATTAGTTTGTGGTTTACTCTTTCATTCAACCTAATATTTAATGACAGTTGATAATTTTGATATAATATCTGTGAGCCTGTAGTTAAAAATACCATTTGAACACAATAAGGTTTTTCTTGAGAGGCTGTAAAAACTTGCATCAGTACCGAAAAAAATGTGTTGGTGTTAATTACCTTAATTTTTCTTGTGCCTCACTTCAGCTGCCAGATGATATCAAAGACTTGATAAGACTAGAGGAGTCTGCAATGACAGATACAATAACAATATCATGATTCTACGGCACCCTTTTTCTATATTACTTTCTGAGATTGTAGTGTTCTATTCATGACACTTGATGGAATCCCCTGCTCCAAGATCCCAGAGTTTCCCTTAATTCTTGGAATAACTGTAATCTAATTCCTGTGCTACTGTAAGCCTGGGGCACTATGTCCCATGCCTGTATTTTTTTTTTCAGGTAGATACAGGGAGTTTTCCTAGAAACAGAGAATTAAAGTGGAAGCTGAGACCTCACCTGAAGTTGGATGTTCCAGAAATCTAGATGGAAGTAAAACTATTGATACTCCTGTGTGTTAATTAGGGTTCTCCAGACAAACAGGACAAATGATATGAAAAGAGATTAATGGAAATTTATTATATAAAATATTTATTAAATATATCTCTAAATAATATGTATTTAGATACATATATCTCTAAATTAGATTTATATGGAAATATAAGAGATTATAGTAAGATATTTATTTTTTATTTTGTATTATTATTATTTTTTACAGAAATAGTAAGAGATCTATTATAAGGAGTTGGCTCATGTGATTTTGGAGATTGGCAAATCCAAATCTGAGGTGTGAGTCAGCAGCCTGGAGACCCAGAGAACCAATGGAGATGCAGATGAAGTTCAAAGGTGCTCTGCAGAAGAATTCTCTCTTGCTCTCAAATAGAACCTATTTGTTCTATGCAGGCCTTAAGCTGATTGGATAAGTCCCACCCACATTATGGAGGGCAATCTGTTCACTGAAAGTTCACCAAAATCTTAATCCCATCTAAAAACATCCTTCAAGTTGACATATACAACTCACCATCATACATCATACAGTGTAAAACAAGAAGTAAGTGTCAGAGATGGCTCTGGTGCCTGGCTGCAGGGTAAAGTGGGAGAGGGAGGCATGGAGACAGGACAAATGTGTACAAGTGTGCACAGGCTCAATGCTGATGTGAAGTGCTCAGTGTTAGGGACACCCTCAGCTTCAGCACTGGTGCAGACCTGGAAACCAGCTACTGAGACCAAGCCCAAACACCATAGCTAATTCCTGAGTGAGAGAATGAACCTGCATTTTGCTACTACTTTCCTCTTGGGTTCCCAAGGGGTTGGTGAGGATGTTAGGGAGAGATCTCAGTTTAAGTTTGCCTGAATGCATTCTCGATGACGGTCACCTCAGGTCACCTTAGCAGTAGCCCAAAGGAAATATTCAATTTAAGTAAATGTATCAGACATGGGTTTCCCTTTATCAATCCATGCTGACTGACCTTTAATGAATTAGAGAAAAATCCATTCCACATTGCCTGAATAAAGATGTAAGGCTGATGCATAAATCTTGACTTTAAGAAGAGGTAAATTCAAACCAGAGTTAGGAGCTTGTGCCCTTTGAGGTTACAGCAAGGATATTAATGACTCATAGTTATGTAATTATTTGACCCTATTTATATCTCAAGAACCCTAAATTCCATTTGTATTGCTCTTGTGGTATCAACTCAGATTCTGAATTTGGAGTATTAGTGAAACGCACTGCTTCCCATCACTGTCCTGCTCCGAGTTCTTCATTGCATTTCTTTGTTGGACAGAAGTCTTTGGCTTCCTTTGTTCTTCTGTTTATTTGTGTTCATTTGGTGAAAGAATAACTCATTCATCCCTTGCTGAGCCAGTCTGATTAAAAAAAGCACCTCAGAACTTATTTTCAGTCTGTTCCTTTTAAAACTGTCCCCTTCATCCCAATTTTGCTCTCAAGAGATATGACCATTGTGGAAATTAAATTATAATTAGGGTCGAGGACTTTGAAATAATGACCCCCAGACTGACCCCTCTCTCTGTACTCTTAAGTGTCTCCTGGCGGCACACCCAGTGTTGGGTTCGGGGCCATTTTAAACCTGTTTCCAGAATTGCCACCTGACACTTAACTGTCACACAATACTTTGCCTTAGTAAATGCATCTGTTATATGGCATAGCACTAAATGCTTTCCTGAAATCCAGATAAATTATGTCTGCTGATTTGGTAATGTGGTCCAAGAATTCAATTTAGGTGAATTTATCAGACATGGCCTTTCCTTTATCAATCCATGCTGACTGACCTTTAATAAATTAGAGATAAATCCATTCCGTATTGGTGGATGTACAATCTGAGTGGAAGAGTAATCGGCACCGGATCTACAAACATGCCCTTGCCTAATTTCCTGCCCTTAATGTGCTCCAGTCTGTGACAGGGTGCAGGGAAGCTCACACAGATTGCTTCATACTCCTGAAGAGTCAAGTGGGATGTGGAATTGGAAGAAACCTGAGGTTCTTTATGCCTGAGAGGTGCAGGGAGGGGGAGAATAGCTTAGTTGTCGGAATGGGCTTTGCAAGGTTTGGGTGCTAGGAAAGATGGTTATGTAGTTTTAAGGCACTTCTTCCCTATCTCTGGGCCTCAGTTTCCTCCTTAGGAAAGGTGATTTCTAAGGCCCCTTTCTTCTCTAAAAAATTCCAGCTTCAGGGAAACAAAGTAAGGAACAATCACTCATACTCCATAGTCAAAGGAGACTGGCAGTAAGACTCGCCTGATGCTCAACTGGGATCCAGAATGGGATGAAAGTAAATGGGGGCTGCAATGAAATGGACCCAATTTTGAATACCAGAAGTCTTCAGGAGCAACAGTAGAGTTCTCCTTTATCCAAGAAGACTTATTAGTAGAATTGAAACTTGAAAAGTGTGTCAGAGGTGTTCACTGTAATCTTTGTCCTTGTAAGGATCTGTTTTAATTCCAGTGCATTTATGATATTAACACCACCTGAGTTAGAGGAAAAAAAGCCAACTCATACTCAAATTTGGCAGATGATCAATTCACCATGCACTATGGTGAAACAACTTCTCAACAATATAAAAATGAGTCCCATCTCATTCATAAATTCTGAGAGTCACAGTCCTGTTCAGATCCATACAGGATCAGCAAAGTCCTGTAAGAGAGAATCTATTTAGCTTTGTATAACTCAGCATTTTGCAAAGGCATTTGATACTGCAACCCAATTTGTTTGCTTGTTGTTGTTGTTTAATGAAATGCCTATTAAACTAATATCCATATTCAGAATTAATATTCCACACAGCACACTTTGGAAATGCTCATCTAATCTTTCCACAGATCCTCTTGTCTGCTTGTGTGTCATGGTCTTGAAGACAGTTCAGTTCTTTTTTCCTTTGGGGGAATGTTCATCTCTGAAGTGATCTTCAAGGTGTACTCACCTTCAGTTCCTTAGAAAAGATGTTTTCCAATTTGGCTGCATACTCTTTTTGGTGAGTTCTACAAAAACCTACCAAATGGGAAAATCCTTACTTAAGTTACCTTTGAGTTGCCCTTGGAGGCTTTCAATATATACAGATATGAATTTGGTATATAAATAATGGAAAGGTAAACATTTATTTATTTAAAAACTAAGGGCTCTTTAATAAAAAATTTTCCATAGCCCCAATTTATTTGGGGAAAATGATGGTGGACTATTTATTTGGGGAAAATGATGTGTGGACTGATGACACCAAATAATCCTGGATACAATGTGTCTTAAACTAGCTGAGCAGTAGAAACGCTGGATGTGCCCTGGGGTTTCCAGGCTGGCATGCACGGCATTGAGGCTGAAACAGAGCAAAGTGCTGAGAAGGTGGAGTGACCCCCTTAAGGTGGCCCTGGCATCTGCAAAATTGCTAACAGACTACATTTCTCCGCACTTTTCACCCCCTACCTCAATTCCTAACATGCTATCAGCATACTTGATTTTTGAGTTATTAAAAATTGATTCTTGACAGTTACCAGCTGACTTCTAATAGTTTCCAGGTCTGGAGTTTCAAATTTACTGATTTCCCTTTGATATTTTAATCATTCTTCTATCCCCTCCTTTTTCTGTTCCCTGCTGATTTGTCTTGTCTTCAGAATTTTGCAAAGCAGGTGTGAGGATTCTTTCCACTTCTCTTGTTAAATATTTCCTTACATTCTTAAGGGAAATCACTAACCAGGTAGATAGACATCACAGTGTCTGTACTTCTCTGATCAATCTGAACAACTGCTATTAATAGCAGAGCTACAGGCCCGTGAACTCCCTGGGGACATGGTTTGTGGGTGTGGCTCCCCAACATTTGTGGGTACGGCTTGTCCTCTCTTTTTCTCAGGTGATGCTTGGGCAATATTAAGAACTTATTATTGAACCCCAAACAGGTCACAGAGTAAAATGATAGATTATAAAAATGTATGAATGCAATGAATTCATTCTGAGCAACTTGGGGAAAATGGAATTGGAGTTGACGTGTGCTTAAGTGAACACAGGTCCAGGAAAACTGACATTTGAGATGACAGTCAGCTCTATGCTGTCAGAGAATCTATTTGTTTAATGTTATATTCTCAGTACCTGGTGCAGCTTGAGGCTAACAGTAGGCCCTCATGTAGAATTACATGTTACCTTCTTTCTCTTCATGATTATGACCAATAATCAGAGTTTGGGACAAATTTAGTAGGTAAAATCTAACAGGCAATGTCTACACTTCTCCTAAGTGACTTTCCAACTCTAAGCACCGTTTTTTCAGTTTCCTTCTTTGGCTCAAGAAAGTACTTTAGAAATTCTCCCTTTAAGAATGCATATTATGGGTGCCTGGGTGGCTCAGTGGGTTAAAGCCTCTGCCTTCAGCTCAGGTCATGATCTCAGGGTCCTGGGATTGAGGCCCACGGCGGGCTCTCTGCTCAGCAGGGAGCCTGGTTCCTCCTCTCTTTCTCTGCCTGCCTCTCTGCCTACTTGTGATCTCTCTCTCTCTGTCAAATAAATAAATAAAAATATTTAAAAAAAAGAATGCATATTATGAGGGGGCACTTGGGTGGCTCAGTCAGTTAAGCAGTTAAGCAGCTGTCTTTGGCTCAGGTCATGATCCCAGGGTCCTGGGTTCAAACCCCACATTGGACTTCCTGCTCAGCAGACAGCCTGCTTCTCCCTCTCTCTCTCTCTCTCTGCCTGCTGCTCTGCTTACTTGTGCACTCTCTCTATGTCAAACAAATAAATAAAATCTTAAAAAATGCATATTCTGAATATACATATCCATACAGTGTTTGAACCTTAGAGTCTACTGGGTTCAATGCTTTAGTTTTATAGTGCTACCAGGTGCCCTCAGAAGTAAAACAATCTCCCCAAGAGGCTTCACTCTACATGGAATGAGTATTCATTGTGAGTCCTTGGTTCTATCCAAGACCAGGAACAGGACCAGGACTTGGAGAAGAAGGATGTAGTAGATTAGCTCACTGGTCTCCAGCACTTCAAACATCCCCATGTTATTTTTGTACAACCAGGATCATTGTCATGTGACTCTACTTCCTTCCATTAGAGAAAGGGTATATTTCCTTCTTTCTTGACTTTGCATTTGGTCCTATGACTTGCCTTGGCCCAGGGGATAGGAGAAAAAGTGGTATGGGAAGAGGCTTGAAATGTATACTTGGTTTGCCCTCTTGAGCTGCTTCCATTTGCCATGAGGAAAGACCCCAGGTAGTTGTTGTTCCCACACAGGAAAAGGGACATTCAGACATTCCTGAACCCAGTCCTGAGACTGGAGTCAACTCAGCAAACTCACACCCCAAAGCACAGCCACTCAACCAGTTGAGCTCAGATTAAATTAGAGGAAACATGGCCTACCACCTACCAACCCATGAGGTGCTGAAAACTTTGAGGCTGTTTGTTAGACAGCATAAACTGACTACTACAGATGCAATGTGTGTGAACAAGTTCTGGAAATGCATGGAAAAAGGAGAGTTCTGGATAGGCAAATTTTACCACCCAAAATCTTTGACCACATGATCAGCAGAAGCTTTCTAAGGAAGCAAAAGTTGAAAAGAAGTTCAAATGAACCAGCAGTATGGATAGAGGTGGGCCAGAAATTGGAAAGGAAGGCAATGGGGCTTTGCAACACATAAAGCAATCAAAACAAACAGTTGTGAAACCAGGAAAAGGCAATCCCCAGCACCGAGGTCTGCCGCTGGGGCTGCCTCAGCTTTGGTACATTTAATCTATCGCATTAACACAGCTTTTAGAGTTATAGGCCCTCAAAAGGATTTGGACTCTATTTCTATTGCAGTTGCCAGGGCCTAAAACTGTCAATTAGAAAACCATTTATCCAAGTAAACCCCACCACTGGCTGTCAGGTGAAAGTTATTAGGCCAACCTGCATGTTGGCCCTTTTTTTTGCACAGAGATCCAAACTCTCCAAATCCGTTTCACCATCCAAATCACATTCCCATAGCATGCTATAGAAGGGAATGCACTTTGAAATAGTGTGCAACTATGCAAACCTTAGTCCTCATGGCTGTGTCTCAGAGAATGTATGACATAGAAGTTTAGTTTGTCATGTAGTTGAGCAAACCTTCTCCATGACTGTTTTTCTTGACCACCCCCCCCCCAGTTAAAGTTTCTTATTGACTGAATAAAGCAGGTTAAAGTGGCCCTCCTAGTCTCCCAGTCACATTACTATAACTTGTCTTACGGAGGAGTAGTAAGCATAGGGTCCCTTCTAAACATGGGCCATTCTAGTCTGGGATGTAGAGGACAAGAGTTATTCCCTGCACCACTTCCCTGAAATGTGCCACCTCCATGGAGAAGGGAAGTTAACATTCCCCAAGTGCTTCTGCCTACATTGCCTCACGTCAGTCTCCCACCTGACGCGAATTTGCCTGAGAAGTGGGCCCATTAATTTCACTTCACAGAGGAAAAGAGTAAAGCTGGAAAGGTGACCAGACGGAGCTGGGATTCCAACACAGCCTGTCCCATTTGAAGGCCAGAAGCCCTCCCCTTTACGCAGTGTTGCTTGGAGGGAGGAGGGGTTCTACATGGTTATGCCCAGGCACCCTATGCTTCCGCTCTTGCCTCCCTAATGTTCATTGCCCACAAAGCAACACAACAAACAGCAGGTTGTTTTAAACATGTCAATCAGATTACCACACTCCCCTACCTAAAACCTTCCAAGTTGTTCCAATCTCACTAGAGTCAAATCCAAAGTCCACAGCTTGACCTACCAGGTCTGCACGATCCAGCCCCTGTTAACCCCAACCTAATCTTGCACCCACAGCTCACCCATTCACTCATCAAGCATTGGTTGCTTTTATTCCTAGAACATGACAGCTTGTTTCTGGCTCAAGGCTTTTATTGTAACTGTTCCCTCTGTCAAAAATATTCTTACCCCAGATCTTTGCTCAGGTGAGTTCTTTCAGTCCATGAACCCTCTCCTCAGGAAGACCTTCCTCCACTACCCTGGCTAATGTACAGCTTTCTGCTTGCTCTATGCTACTCCATCAGACTAACGATGCACTTTAATTTATTTCACAGACTGTATCGTTCTTTGAATATATTCTAGTTATTTACTTGTGCACTTTCATAGTATAATTTCCTCTCACTGGAGTATGGGCTATTTGACACAGTGCAGACCTTTGTCATGTCCACAGTGCATGTGACAGTGCTTAGGGCATGGAAGGTGTTCACCAGAATGTTTAAAGAGAAATGTTTGCATGTGTTTTGTACCTATCTTACTATGTTATTGTTTTAATTTTAAAGCTTAATCCAGCTACCCTTTGTGCTAGAAGCATAATAATCATACTTTCAAACTATAAAGAGAATATGGATAAATATGGGTGCCTAGAACAGGTATAGAGCCTTGTGAAGGCTCAAACTCTGCTGCCTTGTTCATTGTTATATCTGTGCCTAGCACAGTGCCTGGCACATGCATGGTAACAGAAAGAGGAAGAAGTTCAAGGATGAATGGGGTTCTTAGAGCTTCCTACATATTTTCAGGAACAGAATTTTAGAAGAATAATAAACGGATTTTAAATAAAAGTAAATGAGGGCAGTAAATTTTTTTTACCTTTCTTCTCTCTGTGCTCTCTTCTGTCTTCCATTTCATGATGAAGTTGTGGCAAGATGATGCTGGAGCAACAAGGTGCTCTCAGTTTGGAAGTCCAGGCAGAGTTACCATGGACCCCAAGAATAGGAAACCTGGAGTAACCTCTTTGTTTTGCTTCTGCTCTAGGCCAGGTGCTAAAGAAGCAAGAGGGGTCCTTGAGAATCTCACATGGTAGGAAGCCAGAAAGAGAGCTGGGAATGAAGCTCCCATCTGAAGTGAATTTTCCTGGAGTATCTTTGAATACATAGTTTCAGAAGCCTACTGGGGGAGTTGAAAATTAAATAGGCATTTAGTTTGGAGATTTTGATCATAGCTTTTCACCTCTGTTTATTGGCAACAATGGTACTTGAAAGCCACTAGAGCAAACTTTTTCAAATATTTTTTCTCGCAGAGAATGAAACTACCTGTTGGCCTAATAAATAACACAGGAAGAGAAATTAAGCCTAAGCAATATAAATGGGACATTGGGCTAGTTAGCTACCTTGTAATTTTAGAGAAAAATTATTTCCAAGGAGAGAATATTGGAAAAGGTTCATGATTTATTGTTTTCACATTAAAGAAAGATCAAAATGAGTACATATGTAAAAGACTCAAGAATAGATGTTTAATTTCTCAATTTTCCCCCCTACTATTAAAAAGCCATGTTTTTGTGAGTGGGGAGCTTTAAACTGGTTTGACTGGAATGATAAAATGGTCAAAGCTCACATGAAAAATATAAGGGATTTGGGATGAGAATCTCCTTATTAATAGAGCACTCACTTTCTTATGTAGTAAGAGTAAGATCGAAGAGATCTAAGTTAGAATATTTTCTCATCTAATATAATGGATATACCAGAATGAGCAATTAGAACAAATTGTTAACATATAATTTAATTTAGATGATGTATAAGATAAAATATTCATATGAAAAACCAAAGAAACTGAACAACATCAGTTATTAAATGAGACATAGTATTAGCAGAATGTGCCATTTTTTTTTCCAGGATACTAATGTGATTCTTTCCAGCATCATGATGACTTTCTCTAGCACTTCCTTACTTCAAGGTATTCAAATGGAAACATACTGTAATGTTAGACTCTTTTTCCAGTTTAGGTTGCTAGACATTTGGGAGTCACTCTCCAAGTGTCCACAATGACCAAACTGAAGTGGAAGACAAAAGATTTTTTATTCTGGAGTATGTGGGTAGAAACTGGGCCACAGTCATCTTCTATTAAGGCCAAGATGAACTGGAGGCATATTTCTACCAGTGGATGATCTCATCTCTATTACAATGTTTTGTTGATGCATTATCTTGACTACTTATACACAGTATAGGTGATTAGTTGAACATGATGTTAGCAGCAAGACCTAGAATTAGATCCTAGATTCCACAAACTCTTCTCAAAATAGGCCAGACAAGGAATGGGGTGTTTTGATTAAAAAATATTGTTTTTGTTTATGCTTTTTATGACCCAAAGACAAATTGTCCAACTAAACTGACAAATTGTATAATTGCGATATATAAAAAACTTTTTAAAAACCCTAATAAATATAAATAGTTAATTGAAACTGAAGTTTTGGAGACAATGCAATTTCTTGAGATTTACAGTTTAAAAAATACTGTTTTTTAAAATAGACACTTATGCTAAATGTATTAACATTAAAACTCAAACAATTAGGAAAAAAGACATTGTAATTAGGTTGAGTATATTGTAATCTTTAGGAATAAGAAGATACTTTAAGATCTCAGGGCTTTTAGGGGTTTTTATTATATAGAGAAACTCCGTTTTCTGTTTCTCTGAAAAGCTTTGATTACTTGAAGCCTGCAGGGGGTTGATGAGCTGCAGATCACCCTTCTGTAGAATACTTACTTGGAAAAAAACTAATGCTGTGTTGATTCCAACATTGGGCAACTAATCTATCTTCCTTAATATCAACTACTTATTTAGAATGTGTTCATAATCTTCAAGGTATCAAGGATGAAAAAAGTTGGTTTAAGCAGAAGTGGAGTCCTTTGATAACGTCCTTTGGGAGATGATCACGCAGCACTGACAAGATTCCAAGTCCACTGCTTACTGCCTATGTGATGTGAGCAAATTACCAGCCTCTCTGCATCTGTTTCTTCAACCATAAAACTGTGGATATAATATCTTGCAGAACTTTTGTTAGGATTAGAAATAGTATCATATGCAAATTTCCCTGTATGTTCTTTGGCACTTGTGGAAACTCCATATATTTTAGTTCTTTGGGTTTTGTGGCAACTACTCAATTCTGCAGTTTTAGTGTGAAAGAAGCCAGACAATATATGAATTAATGAACATGGCTGTGGTCCAATAAAATTTTATGGACACTAAAATTGGAATTTCACATAATGTTTACATGTCTTGAAATACTATTTTTCTTTTAGTCTTTTCCAACCATTTATAAGTGTAACATATATCTTAACTCACAAGCCATACAAAAATATATGGATGGCCAATAAAAAAAGCCCAGGACTAGCTGGTTCACAGATAAATCTACTAATAATTTAAAAATGAATTAAAAAATATTTTCAAACTCTTCCCAAAAACAGAATAGCAGGAAACATTTTCTAACTCAGGGCATGAAGTCAGAATTATCCTGATACCAAGTTTCAACAAAGACATCACAAGGAAAATAATCTCAAAATAAAGACTACATATAACAAATAAATAGAATAAAAACAGGTAGAGGGCTAAATTTGGCCCATGAGTATAAAGGAAATGGGATCACCATCCTTGTTTTCCAGGACTTTTCAGCTTTACAGGGATGTCCAGCATTACTCATAAAAGTAGTTGAATAACCATAAAATAGCATACAAATGAACAGAAATTAAAACAATGAAAATGGGGCAGGGAACTCTTGAAGGCACAGGACATGAAAAGATCATTCATAAAGGTCTGGTTGATCCTGAAGACTGGAAGAATGAGATTTTTTTTTCATTCGTTCAATCATTTATTTATTTGTAGGATTAGGCTTTGAACTTGGCATCAAATAGGAAGAGACTGAAAATGGCAGAAAGAGATATTTTACGGCTATACAAAAAGCATAGAGATAAGCTTGAAAACTTGTGTGGGGAAAGGGGTAAAAGAGAGAGAGAAAACAAGAGTGCAGTATGGCAGTATGAGGATGATAGGTAATGGTTAGATAGAGTAAATTAGTTAATGAAAGTTTTTTTTTTTAAGATTTATTTATTTGTTTGACACAGAAAGAGAGATCACAAGTAGGTAGGCAGGCAGGCAGGCAGAGAGAGAGAGAGAGAGGAGGAAGCAGGCTCCCTGCTGAGCAGAGAGCCCAATGTGGGCCTCTATCCCAGAACCCCCCCCTCCCCCAGAGATCATGACCTGAGCTGAAGGCAGAGGCTTTAGCCCACTGAGCCACCCAGGCACCTTAGTTAATGAAAAGTTTTAGCCATGGATTAAAAACTAGGGGATAATTGAAGTGTTTCTTTTGACTTCCAGTTGCATATATCCCTACTAATTTTGACAATCTTATTTTCATTCCTTATATATTTATTATTTATATCTCTTTCACTAATAAAACAAACAAAAAACAATTGCCTTGAGAAGGCTCATGTACTTTCTTTCTTCCAGGATTACTCTCTGAGTTGGTCTCTACATCCAGATATTGTCTAGCCAAGTGACACATTATCTCTTGCAAAATAATTTAGATTAATTATGATTTTTTGTGGCATGCTAAAATGAACACATTTTTAAATTTTGGCTAGATGACTTTTCTGTCAATTGATATATTTTCAACACATTAGGAACATCTCATTTATGGTTCTAAATATTCCTATAAATCACAAATAGAATACCCAATCTGACCATAGGTGCTCTACTTCTGCTTTCTTTCTAGCTAGAAAAATCCATCCTTCCAAAATTTTCTGTTCTGAGTCTGGTTTCTATCTAATAAGGTACTTCACCCTCAGTCCAAGATCTGACTAATGATCTCTGAGATGTTACCAAAACCATTTTGGAATTCCAAGTCAGTCGTTCCATGGTCACTATGGAAACTATATCCTAGAAAAATGCAGTCACTTATTTCAGTATGACCTACCCCTTATAAAACTAAATTGGCCATTTCTAATAAACTTAAGCTTTTAAAATCATTCCCTTACTAAATTGCTGGTAATTGTATTTATTAATATTCTTCTCATGACCAATAGTACAATTATTATGAAACCAAGGCAATATATCAAGATGCCTCTGATATAGCAGGAAAACCAATGGATTTGAAACTGGGGCACCTGAGATCAAACCAGACTGCCATTTACTCTTTGATCTTGTTCAAGTCATGTTACCTTTCTGAGCCTCAAGCTCCTCAAATGTAATGTGAGGGTAATAACACCTACCTCAACAAGGTCTTTGTTAATATTTGATAAAGTGACAAATAACTAGCTGATTGAGTTTACGAAATACATGCTCATTGTAATTTGTCTCCACTAACTTTCTGCTACTGTGAATGATTCATGATAAGTCAGGATAGCATGAGTAAGGAAAATCAGTATATAACTTCTTAAAACTCAATTTAACCAGAAGTTTTGAACTCTTTCTCTGACCATACATTTATCAGAAATAGTAAATTGATACAACAGAAAGAAAAAGAAAATAATTTTCTTTTCTTCTCTCTTAGCAAGTTTTCTCTTTGGAATTGATATTGACCAGCAGATATGTATAGGTATGGAGACAATGGATATAGAGAGAATTCACAAAACTGGACTCTCAGTCTTAGATACTTGCAGATTAAATGGATTTTCATTTTCCTCTTCATTTAGACACTAAAAATCCAGAAAAACTACAAATAATCATTTGGAGCAATTTATGGTGGTATAATTATGGGACAAAGAGACCTAGGTGTGGGAGAGAACACCCTTTGGGGAAATCAGTTCAGTGTCCTGGGTAATGTAATTTCCTCTTGGCAAACCCTTACCAGATTATGGATGCTGTATTTTAAAAAATCCTTCTTTTAAAAAATAGATGCTGAATATCTAGGATGAGACAAAGCATTTCAAACAAACTGTTGTGAAAGACTGTTTCAAATACTCAGCACCAAAACACAAGTATCAGACAAATGGTGCTTGGGCAGCTATGTATAGAAGAATGAAACTTGACCATTATTACATCTGTCTGAACTTTTGGGACTTCGTCAAGATAAAAAGCTTCTCACAGCAAAGGAAACAGTCAACAAAACAAAGAGACAACCCATGGAATGGGAGAAGATGACACTACAGACAAAGCGCTGCTATCCAAAATCTATAAAAAACTTCTTGAACTCAACACCTAAAAAAACAGAAAATCAAGTCAAAAAAACAGGCAGAAGACATGAACAGACACTTCTCCAAAGAAGACATACAATGGCTAGCAGACACATGAAAAAGTGTTCATCATCATTAGCCATTAGAAAAAGTCAAATAAAAACCACATTGAGATATCACCTTAACTAGTTAGAATGGCAAAGATTAACAAGACAGGAAACAACAAGTGTTGGAGAGTCTGTGGAGAAAAGGGAACCCTCATACACTGTTTGTGGGAATGCAAGTTGGTGTAGCCACTTCGGAAAACAATGCGGAGAATCCTTAAAATATTAAAAATAGAGCTACCTTATGACCCTGCAACTGCACTACTGGGCATTTGCCCCAAAGATACAGATGTAGTGAAAAGAAGGGCCACATGCACCCCAATATTCATAGCAGCAATGGCCACAACCGCCACACTGTGGAAAGAGCCAAGATGTCCTTCAATAGATGAATGGATAAAGAAGATGTGGTCCATATACACAAAGGAATATTAAACAGCCACCAGAAAGGATGAACACCCAACTTTTGTATCAACATGGACAGGACGGAAGGAAATTATGCTGAGTAAATAAGTCAAGCAGAGAAAGTCAATTATCATCTAGTTTCACTTACTTGTGGAACATAAGGAATAACATGGAGGACATTAGGAGAAGGAAAGGAAAAGTGAATTGGGGGAAATAGGAGGGGGGGATGAACCATGAGAGACTATGGACTCAGAAACTGAGGGTTTTAGAGAGGAGAAGGGTAGGGGATGGGTTTTGAGCCTGGTGGTGAGTATTAAGGAGGGCACATATTGCATGGAGCATTAGGTGTGGCACATAAACAATGAATTTTGGAACCCTGAAAAAATAAAATTAAATTACAAAAAATCAGACACATGTTTTTTTTTGCCCACCAGATATGGGGATTCCTATGAATAGAAGCTAGATTTTCTATTTCAAAAATGCCAGTCACTGGGACATATAACCCAATCTGCTTGTACAGAGAAAAGTCCAATGTCCTCAAAAACTTTGGGGAGGGGAGTAAAGATGTTATTGAAGCTTCACTGCAAATAAAGAAAACCAAACCAAACAAAAAACAAGGTAAACTGTTAGCAATTTTGATGTTGTATTTTAAGATATTAGATAACTTGGATATCTTGGATAATCTTGAATTCTGGGTGATCAGAGTTCTAAATTACAAAGCTTATTTCTTTTCAGTTTCAGGACATGTCAACTACTTTGGTACAGAAATGTGATCATTTTGCTTATTTTTTCCCCAATGACTACCATCCATCAGCAGCTTACTCTGATGAACTTTTTATGTTCCAGTTGATAAAGCAACTTCTTCTGGCATTAAAACCTAGGTCCATCTATTGTCAGGTATCATAGCACTCCTCCTGACTCTACTGAGGTCAGATATTTAGCTATAGCTGTTTAGAGTTGACGATGCAGAGGAATGACTCTTTTCTCAAATTTATCCCACTTCATTAGGATGATTATCTTTCTGACATTAGATTAAGAAGTAAAGAGAAGAAAAAATATCAACACCTTACATCTTCATTGAATGAGATGGATGGAACCAAGAATTCGGTCCCAAGCAACTCCCCTCCACATTAGTAATCATTTAGATTTGCTGACCCTCAACTAGAGGTTTCAGTGTGTATAGGCCTTCCTGTATTTTTATCATAGTCCTTAACAAAACTGCATACTACAGTCCTTTATGGTCCCAACTATGGTGCCTGTAGGTAAATATATAACCACTTGCTCTCCAGAACAAAAAAAGCCATGATTTGTAGTGAATGCCAATCTCTTAGTGTAAATATTCCTACTATCAACGAGAAGCAATTGAAAATAAATTTGGAAAGAGATGCATACCCTAGTAAGCTGGGGAAAAATAGTATATTAGTAATTTAAATAACATCAGATGCAACAGGTATAAATGGTATTCATGCCACTTAACCTTTGAAAATTCCTCGATAGCTCTTCTTTGTCACATGAAACATTTCATAGCAGATGAGTGAATTTGGCATCTGTACTTCCCCTACCACATCTATCTCTTTTCTGGCCTCATCTCCTATTGCTCTCCCACACTTAGCCTGTGCTAAAAATGTACAAACATAATCACAATATCTGAATGCTCCATCTTTTCATGACTTGCTCCCAAGTGAAGACCAATTGTGAGTTCATACACATGATCAATGGGCCATCTAGGAAGTGTTCTCTACTGTCCTGAATTTTAGTTCATCTAGTCTTTATTACTTCTACAGCTCTCTGAGAGTTTAAAAAATGATTTTAAAAATGTATTTTTTTCTGATTATTGAAGCTGCCAAAAGCTACTACATGATTTCTGGAAGAAGGAGCAAGAAAAGATATTTAGCATTGAAAATATTGAGGGTGTAATCTCAGGATAAGGTTTTTCTAAAGAGAAGAAACATTGATTCTTTTATACAAACGTGTACATTGTTATCTTTATTTCATTTCAATGTGTATAGGCAAAAACTTCATCACCAACCATGAGTAATAAAGACTAGATGAACTAAAATTCAGGAGAGTAGAAAACACTTCCTAGATGGCCCATTGATCATGCATATTGTTTTTGGGTTTAACTGTTCTAACAGAAACTAAAAACTCCTTGATGGCAGGAAGGTCAGTTTTGTGACATGACAGAGGCTCAACAAGTATTTGTAGAGCAGATGTATGGATGAATAGTTATGAAAACTCTGAAGTCCTAGTTTTGAAGATCAGTCATTTGCCAGGCTTAAGGCATTACAAATTTTAGGAGTTGCCTATGAAAGGCCAGGGATTCATGAAAATATATGGGAGTGAATCTTTGATGAGAAAATAGAAACCAGTGAAGACTTTAGTGGTCTTATAAAATTGGAATAACAAATTAAAAATTGGAAGCTTTAAACACATGACTACTTTTCCTCAAAGAATATTTCCTGAGTTTTTGGAATGCATAAAATGCTGGTATACTAGTCAGTTCCAGGGAAACAAAATGAACAGGATCTCTATCTCTATTTCTATCTCTATCTATCTCTATCTCTCTATCCATGTGCACATCTCTATTTGTACACATTAGTATATACAGATAGGCATATACATAGATAACTGGAATTTTTTAAAAAATTAGTTGGATATTTTAAAGAGGCACTTTTTTGAAGCAGGCTCTATGCCCAATGTAGAGCTTGAACTAACAACCTTGAGATCAAGAGTCTCATGGTCTACCAATTGAACCATTCAGGTACTCCTTACAGTGGCATTTTCTAAGAATTAACAGTTCAATTCATTTCAAAGATATCATATCCCTAACTTTGATTGCACTCCATAAATCTTAAAAAATATTTTTTAAATTGTCAAAACTAACACGAAAAATAAATCATAATCACAGTGAGAGACTTTAACACACCTAAGTCAATAGCTGATAGAACAAGCAACGGAAAAAACCAAGAATGATATAAAAAATCAGAACCCAGCTAACAAACTTGGATTATTTGACAAATATGGAACACTGCACCCAAAATGACACTTTTTTTGCAAATATATATAAAATACTAACTAAAGTTAACCATGTTATATCATTAAGCAAGTCTCAATAAGTTTCAAATAACTAAGATTACATAGAGTAAGTTCTCTGATCACAGTGGAATCAAGGAAAATTTAGTAACAAAAAGATTAGAAAGAAGTTAACTACTACTTAGAAATTATAAAGTAGATTTATAAATAATCCATATATCAAAGATGAAATTAAATTGAAAATTAAAATGTTTTGGGACATCTGGATGGCTCAGTTGGTTAAGCAGCTGCCTTTGGCTCAGGTTATGATCCCAGGGTCCTGAGACTGAGTCTTGCATTAGGCTCCCTGCTCAGTGGAGAGCTTGCCTCTCCTTCTACCTGCTGCTCTGCCTGCTTGTGCTCTCTCTTCCTCCCTCTTTCTCTCTGTCAAATAAATAAATAAAATCTTTTTAAAAAGTAAAAATTAAAATGATTTGAACTCAATGATGATAAAGACATGACATATCAAAACTTGTGGCATGCAGTTTAAGGACTACTTAGGCTAATTTATACTTCTAAATGGAGAAAAATGAAGAAAGTGATGATATCAATGACTCAAGAAATGAGTAAAGAGGGGTGAAGAATCCATCAAACCAAACTTAAGAAGAGAATATAGAAATAAATAAAAAAGATAAAATAAAAAAGATAAATCGGCAAAAATTTTTAAAAACTCACACACATATGATAGAGAAAAAAAAAAAGTTAGTTCCCTGAAGAGATCTATAAAATTGATAAAACCCCAGCAACATTAACCAGGAAATAAAAATAAATGGTTAATATCAGCATTAAAATGGGGAACATTACTACAGATGCTAGGGCCATCAAATGATAGAAAGAGAGTATTATGATAAACTTTAACCCAACACATTTGGTAATTTGAATAAAATGTACAAATTCCTCAAATAAATTACTTATTACAACTGACAAAAGAATTAAAGAAACTTTGAATAATGTAAGTTAAGAATTATTTAAAAAATGAAATTTATTATTAAAGTTTCAAACAACTCAGAAACATAAATGCAAAAACTTTAAATAAAACGTTATAAAATTGAAACCAGTGATATATAAAAAGAATAATATAAATGTGGCCAACAGATTTTATTCTAGTTTTGCAAGATTTACTTAACATTAGGAAAATCACCTAATATAATTCACTACATTAATATAAAAAGGCAGAAAAAAGATCACCTCAACAGAATAAAAGAAATTATTTGACAAAAGGCAACATCTATTCATGATGAAAATTCATAGCAAAGTAAAAACAGAAGGGAACTTCCTTAATTTGGTATGTAAATCATGGGATATATTGTCTTAAATGGTGAAATGCTAAATTCCACACCCCCCCCCCAAGATCAGGAATGCCCATTATATTCAATTTAGATAAAATGCAAAACAAGCAAAGTTAGCTTAGAATACAGGATAGTGACCACCCTCTGCAGAAATAGAGCAATGGGGGACTTCTGGGTTGCTCGTAAAATCTAGTTCTTCATCTGGTTATACATTTGCTTTTTAAAACTTTATTGATCTTGTCATAGTATGTATAATTTTCTGTATGTTTATTACATATCAACAAAAATTTAAAATATTCAGACAGAAATTTAAAAATCCAACTTGTGGGGTACCTGGGTAACTCAGTCATTAAGCATCTGCCTTCAACTAAGGTCATGATCTCAGAGTCCTAGGATCCAACTCCACATCAGGCTCCCTGCTCTGTGGGAAGCCTGCTTCTCCTTCTCTCACTCCCTCTGCTTGTGTTCCCTCTCTTACTATGTCTCTTGCTGGCAGATAAATAAATAAAATCTTTAAAAATTTTAAAAACAAATTAAAAAATAAAAATCCAACTTGTATTTCAAATTGCTTGTACTCACTCATGAGATAATTGATTGGATGCTTCAATGCTCAGGTTGTTGTTTGCCATCATGTTGACCCAGCCTTAGTAAGAGCTGAATAATAGACATTTGGGGGCCCATTTAGAGAATTTGAGCTCCTCAGACAATGGGAAACCATCCAGGCCTTTCATCAGTTTTCTTATAGCTAAGTGAGCTTTTCCAGCACTCTCTTCAGTCCTCAGATAATGCAGTCCTATTTGAGGAAACTTTCTTAGGGTGTGTAGCTGCCCAGTGACTCTCCAAAGGAAAGGCCTGGTGAGTTATCATAGATGTTTCTCACTGCCCTGCCCCTGATGAGGTGGGAGGCAAGGTGAAAAGGCAAAGCCTCTTAAAACTCAAATTGTACTTTGGGCAGTGGCAGGAACAGAAGTTAACAATAGCCTGCCAGGCCCTCTGGTCAAGATACATATTCCCAGGAACCTCCACACCAAGAGAAGTAGCTATTGGCCAGAAATGACAACTCTTGATGGTATTAGGCAAAGAACGTTCTCCAAATGAGTTTCACATTTTCTCTCTAGACTTAGGCACAAGAGTTCCTCTCTAAATTTCACCATATTTTCTCATTTGTTCAGGAGTTCCTATAAACTTGATAATGGCCAATGAGTCAGGTAGAGTGGTGGCATATATGCAATGCGTGTTGGTTGATTTAGCAATTTATTTTAGCAAAATAAATTATCTGGCTTTAAGTTGGTGCAGCTTCTATGGAAAACAGTGTGGAGATTTCTTAAAAAATTAAAAATAGAACTACCCTATGACCCTGCAATTGCACTACTGGGTATTTACCCCAAAGATATAGATGTAGTGAAAAGAAGGGCCATATGTACCCCAATGTTCATTGCAGCAATGGCCACAATCACCAAACTGTGGAAAGAACCAAGGTGCCCTTCACCTGATGAATGGATAAAGATATAGTCCATATATACAATGGAATATTATACCTCCATCAGAAAGGATGAATACCCAACTTTTGTAGCAACATGGACTGTATTGGAAGAGATTACGCTGAGTGAAATAAGCCAAGTAGAGAAAGTCAGGTATCACATGGTTTCACTTACTTGTGGTGCATAAGGGGTAATATAGAGGACAGTAAGAGAAGGAAAGGAAATGGGAACTAGGGTAATTCAGGGAGAGAAATAACACATGAGACACTTTGGACTCAGAAACTAACTGAGGGTCTTGGAGGGGAGAGGGTGGGGGATGGGAGAGCCTGGTGGGGGTACTGAGGGCATGTATTGCACAGAGCACTGGGTGTGGGGTATAAACAATGAATCGTGGAACACTGAAAAAATAAAATAATATAATAAAAATTTAAAAAAATTATCTGGCTTTTTATCCTTTTCCTAACAGGCAATGCTTTTGATAAGCTAACTTCTCATTCTTCCAAGAAATTCTCTTGGGCTTGTTCCAGTTCAGTGGCATCTCTTCCTTCTCTAAACTCTGAAGATAAACAGGAATGGTACTCAGCTTATAAATTGGCTTTATTTATACACACACACACACACACACGCACGCACGCACAGTAAATCTACAGCTCAGAGCCCTGCATTTTGTATAGATGTAATATTTGTGTATATTTAGTTTCTCAAGATGGCCCATGAAGCTTGCTCGATGTAGATGCATCCAAAAGTTTTATATTTGTAATATGATGAAAACATTTGTCTTTTAAGAACAACGTTTAGTGCAAACACAAGCCTTCAGAGTTCTATCTTGACCTAATTCTATCTGTCCTTGAAGATAGATTATGGTCTCCTCTCTGACCAGCTCCAAGTTACTTATTGTGGCCTATAAACCCAAATCAGGCCCCTTGCTAGTTCTTCAACATCCATACTCATTCCATTCTTTCCCTCTTTGATTATTTTTCAGCACACTGGCCTTTTTTTCTTTTCTCAACTATGACAAAGACACTCTGTCTCAACCCTTTGTACTTGTTCTTCCATCTGCCTGGAATGTCATTCCAGTTGTCATTTTAAGCATCATCTCCTCAGGAAGACCTTGCCTGAGCACTCAATCTACAACAAGTCATTCTCTAATCTTTCTATGGTTTTATTTATTTATTCTCTTGCTTATGGTATATCTACCCTCACTTTAATGCAAGCTCTATGAATGAATTGAACCTTGTCTATTTTATACACTCTATGTCCCAAGCACCTAGCATAGTACCTGATACATAATAGGCAGTTGTGCCAGTCTGAGTCCTCTGAGGACAGAAGCCAAGAAAGGATTAGGCACACACAAAGCTTATGAGTGAAAACACCTATGAAGGACAAAGGGGATGGAACGAGAATAGGTTGGAGAGCTTTCAGAAGATGACGCCTGTTGGACACCTGTGAATGGAGAAAGGGAAGAAAGGAAGATTGGGTGGGAAAAGCCTCAGACCACAAGGAAGTTCTGAAAAAATCCTCTCTAGGCTGATAGGGGGACCCATATAAAGGTCTCCTCTTAGAGAAGTCCCATGTTGGGCAGAAGTGGCCTGGTTCCAAAACCCCCATCATGCTCAGACAGCGGTTGAAAGTGACTCTGGGGAAGCTGGATCCACAGTGGATCCAAAGAAACAGCATCTGGGGCTATTGTCCATGAGGCTTCCCATGAAGATTCACTTGGAAGAGATCTTCAACTTTTCTGGCCTCTCCAACCAGTTCATAGATACTTGTTGAAAAAAAGGAATCAGTGGATGCAAGGATAAGTTTTTGAACTCTATGTTAGAGACATCTTCATGGTCTAACTGGACAAATTATTGGACTCTTCAACTGGTCTCATGCAGGGATAATCTTCCTGGCCATCACTTCAATGGATAGCCACATATCAGGAGTATGTGTAGGTCAGGGGTCACTTCTGTGCTTGATACCTCACAATTAGCACCTTAATTGAGCCATAAATTAGCTTTATCATTATTATTGTTGTTTTCTCTAACCAGATGATAACCCAGGAAATGTTAATCTGCCCCCCCCCCATAGTTCTTAGTATCCATGCTAGCCACATTGTTATTCTAAAGATCCCAATCTCAAAAGTCCATTTGAACCAGGCAAGTTATGGAGTCAAGTGAAGTAGGTCTGATAAGGAGTGGGAGGAATTACAATGAACTGGAGTGGGCTTGCCCCACCTAGATGGGATGACTGCCCATAATTGCTAGGTGGGAATGCAGACTTTGTGCTACCAAATCAAGTGATGCCAGAAATCTGGATTTTTATGTGAAATATCCTGATTTTTAAATGTTGGGAACTAATTAAATATTTCTTAAATACACTGCAGGCCAACACTAGCCTGGCCAAGCAAAACATGCCTGTGAGATGATTTGGCCACTAGTTTGTAGTCTCCATTCTAGACCCTGGTTGACAGACAACATTCTAGATCTTTAAAACTCGTGGTTTTGTTAAAAGTTTTTGGCAGTTATTCTTGGAAGTTTTCTCAGAACTAGTCAATGACTGGCCATTTATGTCATTCCCAGTATCCTAGATCCAGAAAGCATGGAAGAGAATAGGCCATACAAGCCTGAGTCACAAAGGTCATGGAACTCATGAGACTTGGGTAAAGTTCTCCATGAAATTCAAAGTAACAGAATTGCTAGTATGTGAGCCAGTCTGCCAGAGAGAGCAAGGCTAAAGTTAAACAGATGGATCTTACTCTCTGCCTGAGGGAGCACAACGAGGGCTCAGGGGGATGGAATGAATTCTAAGGCAAGGTTCACTTTCAGCAAATATTGTAACCTAGAGCTAGAAAAACCACTTTTTTTTTTGGTGGTAAGCTACAGGATTAGAAATCCCAAGAGATAAAGTTAAGAACAATGATGATAAACTCAGTTATTCAAAAGCTTGTGAGATTTAAAACAATGATAGTAAGTTTTTAAAGTCCCTCCAAAGGACAAAAGTTTAATCCATTTCTTTCCTACATGCACAGAGTATATACCCAATTATATCTTTGGTCCATTTTGAACATGTTGATGAGAATGCTGATATTTGACATAATGAGTCATTTCCAATTCTCAGCTGGGACACATATTCTAATTCAGACTCCAGGTTTGTGGCAATGATAGTGATCTTCTGCTTGGGTTTTCAGAAGTGTGAAGAAACAGTGCATTTTAGCAGATCCATAGGAATCCAGATGTTTGCCAGAGTTTAACATACAGTAAAAATACCAGTTCTTGCATTAATATATTAACAAAATTGTTGTTTTTTTGTTTTTAGGTCCTTGTTCATTCTTTAAAATTGTGACTGTAATCCAACAAAGCTGACAATCTGCTTCTGAGGTTTCAACTCTATTTTCATCAATAGTTCCATAATCCTGTCTCACATTGCATGAGGCGGGATTCCCTCAAAATCCTAGAGGAGAACACAGGCAGTAACCTCTTCAACAGTGGCCATCCCAACCTCTTTGAAGACATGTCTCCAAAAGCAAAGGAAACAAAAGCAAAAATGAACTTTTGGGACTTCATCAAGATCAAAAGCTTTTGCACAACAAAGGAAACAGTCAACAAAACAAAGAGACAACCCACAGAATGGGAGAAGATAACACCACAGACAAAGGACTACTATCCAAGATCTATAAAAAACTTCTTGAACTCAACACCCAAAAACCAAATCATCAAGTCAAAAAATGGCCAAAGACATAAACAGACACTTCTCCAAAGAAGACATACGAATGACTAACAGACACATGAAAAAATGTTCATCATCATTAGCCATTAGGGAAAGTCAAATCAAAACCACATTGAGATACCACCTTACACCAGTTAGAATGGCAAAGATTAACAAGACAGAAAACAAGAAATGTTGGAGAGGCTGTGGAGAAAGGGGAACCCTCTTACACTATTGGTGAGAATGCAAGTTGGTACAGCCACTTTGGAAAACAGTGTGGAGGTTCCTCAAAAAGTTAAAAATAGAGCTACCCTATAACCCAGCAATTGCACTACTGGGTATTTACCCCAAAGATACAGATGTAGTAAAAAGAAGGGCCATATGCATCCCAATGTTCATAGCAGCAATATCCACAATAGCCAAACTGTGGAAAGAGCCGAGATACCCTTCAACAGATGAATGGATAAAGAAAATGTGGTCCATATATACAATGGAATGTTACTCAACCATCAGAAAGGATGAATACCCAGCTTTTGTTCAATATGGATAGGACTGGAGAAGATTATGTTGAGTGAAATAAGCCAAGCAGAGAAAGTCAATTATCATGTAGTTTCACTTATCTGTGGCACCTAAGGAATAGCATGGAGGACATTAGGAGAAGGAAGGGAAAAATAAAGGGGGTAGAAATCAGAGGGGGAAAAGAACCATGAGAGACTATGGACTCTGAGAAACAAACAGAGTTTTAGAGAGGAGTGGAGTGGGGGAGTGGGTTAGCCCAGTGATGGGTATTAAGGAGGGCACATATTGCATGGAGCACTGGGTGTTATACACAAACAATGAATCTTGAAAGACTACATCAAAAACTAATGACGTACTGTATAGTGACTAACATAATTAAAAGAAGGTTCTATAATCCTTACAAGTTTTGCATTTATTTAATTGCATGATGATTACATTCTTCGAAAGTTATCTGTCCAGTTCTAAAATAAGTAATTGCACTTCTGAGGTACAGTCATGCTCCTTGCTATTTTTCTTCTTAAATTTCAAGTTCAATGTATTTCCATGTTTTGTCACAACTGTAAGAAAGCATCATCATGTGAACAGCAAGCACTCTGACAAATTGGGCTTCTCAGTTTTGCAATTCCCAAAAGTCCCTAATCTGAGGAAGCAACTCTGTAAATCTCATCATCAAGTTTCCCCATCTGACAGCATAAAAATAAACGGCATCTGCCCATGCTTCTTTCACTGCTTCCAAATATTTCATAAACTGGCGATGTCTGTAGGGACTGGCTTGGAGAAGAGTCACAACTGGAATCACTTGTTGCATCACATCACACAATGGACTTGCCCACAAGAGGTCATGGTCCCAGCCTTTGCAGGATGAAGCAATGGTGGTCTGGCACAGCAGTCTGTGCTACTGACTGCAATCAAGTGTCAGGCTGCTCTTCCCCATTCACTGCAGGTGCCCCATTGGCAAGTGAACTCGTCTTTTCCATGTGTAGACCAAACTTCTCAGATTTATGATGCACATATAGCTCATGTATGTCAGATAATTACATATGTCTGTAACATGCTTGTGTAAGAATCTATACTTGTGCCATTGTAAAACATTAAGAGTTTCTAGAGCTTAGTCAAGGAGATTGTCCTGCAACTGCAACTTCTACACTCTATCCTCTTATTCACTCAATACATATTTAGTGAGAACATATCATGCTTAAATGCCTAAATTCACCTTTTACTTGTTGAGCTTTTAACTGGCAACCCCAATCCCTTTGAGGTGACAGTACAATAGGGCAGAGACATTTATTTTCAAATGGTCTTGCCAGAAATTGGTGTAGCAATTAGCCTCTCTAGAAGGATCCCCTGCTATTTCATCAATTTACTAACTTCTGTGCACTGGAATGGAGATAGCTGCCAAGTGAAGCATTCTTTTTGGAAACAAAATAAATCCTAGTTTAAAATCCTCTACATAATCGTATTCTGCTTCACTTGGCAAAACTCTTAGCTCCTTTGATTGAGACATCAATTGCTCTTTTTCTAAACTCTCACATAATAAATCATGCATGTTTCCAAATCCTTCTTGAAATATTATATTTACTGTATATGTTCTACCATAGGTAGTACTTTTATAATGCTTTACCAAAATGCTTTGTGACCTGCCTGCATTTAGCTGTCTGAAGTCTGCCTTTTAGTCCACATCTGCTTACTGCTAAGCAGCTGCCTTTGCTGTAACTTTGTGTTAAACATGACAAGTTATTATGGTGTTTGCTATTTGCTGCCATTTGCAATTGTCATCTTTTAAGACATGCTGTCTCCCTGGACCATTTTTGAGCATTTGCATGACATAGAAAGAAATGACTGCAAAAAACAAATTGCTTAAATGCTCTGCCTAGTTGTGGTTTTAAGTGAAACATCTGGGCTCATTCAAATCACCCCTTTCTTCTGAGGTGATTTTCTTTGCATGACTAACAAAGGCAGGAGGTTTGGTCAGGTGTCTTTTCCCAAGAGTTACTGTAAAAAGGGAATTCTTCCTCCAGGGACTGGGTTTCTGGCCTCCTTGAGGCTCCTGGGCAGAAATACTGGCAACTCATATTATTCTCCTCAACCTGTCCTGGTCTATGGGTAGCTTTGATGAGAAAAGTCTCTGAAAATCCTTTGAAAGGAAGTCCGTAGGAGGGTCACCCCGGAGCAGACCCAGGGGAGAGAAGTGAAGCCTGGGGAAGACGTGGCTGTCATCTATAAGCCTGGTGGTGGGTACTGAGGGCACCAACTACATGGAGTACTGGGTGTAGGGCATAAACAATGAATCTTGGAACACTGAAAAAATAAAATAAATTATTAAAAGAAAAAATGAAATAAAACTGTGTGAAGGAACTGGCTCATTTCAAAGTGTGGAACAGAGTCTAGGTATAAAGAGTAAGATTTTCACTTCCACAAAGTCATTAACTGCTTCTACTTTAGGTCTCAGCTGAAAAATACTTCCTCAGAGAGGCTTTCTTTGCTACCCAAACTATAGTATATCACCTTTCCTTGTTAATCACGCCACCCTGCTTATTTCCTCAAAACAGTTATGAGATAGGGAGGTTTTTTCTTTCTCTTCCTTCCTTCTTTTCCTTCCTTCCTTCTTCCTTCCTTTCTGCCTTCTTCTTTTCCTCTGTATTTCTCTCCCTCTCCCCCACTCCCTGTCTCTGTCTCTTTTATTGTTCTCCCCAGCAGAAAGTGAGCTCCATGACAACAAGTAACCTTTCCTTATTCACCCAAATGTCTCCAGAATATGGCTAGCTACATAATATGTGGGGCCCAGAACAAAATAAATATGTAGAGAGCTTTGTTCAAAAACCAGGGAAGAAGTGCTGTTAAATGTACTAAGGTATCAAACGTTTTCTTTCTTGGGTAGTCTCTCTTTCAACTTAGCATTTTGCTTTTTATTTGCTATTTAATGACATTCTAGGTTAGGAAAAATTGAAATTGTAAATTATTAGCATGGATTTTACCATTCATCTTTATATTGTGCAATACCAGTTTTAAATGCAACTATAAGAGCATTTAACTCATATGTAGTATCACAAAAATTATGCAATTTATATTTCTAGGCTTATACATGCATATGTATTTCATTCTTACTGTAACAGTAGAAATGTTACACAAAACCAACTCAACAGTCTTTATTTCATGTCTTGATACATTATACTGACACTCTGCACCTTCAGCTTATTAATAAGTAAAGAAGACTGAAAAGGAAAGGAACTATGTGTTGCCTGTATTTCCTTTTCCTTCTATGTCATCATTTCAGCATTAAGTGGTTGGATAATGCAGAGAAGTAACATGTAAAAGAAAGCATGTGACCAGACAGATAAATGGTTAAGAAGATGTGGTACATATATACAATGGAATATTACTCAGCCAAAGAAACAATGAGATCTTGCCATTTGCAACACATGGGTAGATGTAGAGGGTACAAAGCTAAGCAAAATAAGTCAGAGAAAGACAAATACCATATAATTTAACTCATATGTGGAATCTAAGAAACAAAACAAACAAGAAAGAAAAAAGAGACAAAAACTAGTCTTAAATACGGAGAACAAACTGGTGGTTGCCAGGGGGTGGGGTAGTGGGGTGGTGGGTGGAGATAAGGGGTAAAACAGATAAAGGGGATTAAAAGTACTAAATAATAAGCACTGAGAAATGTTGAATTATTATATTGCACACCTGAAACTAATATAAAACTGAAAGAGTTCCTCGATCCTTGTTCTGGTTAGAACAAAGAGCATGGCCTCTAGGATATCAACACCTCCCTCTTTCCCCCCTTACTCAGTAGCAGCAGTACATGCTTTCTTTGTACTTGCTTTGAGTCTCCCTGGATGGTCTTGCATTATGGGAGCCATGGAAATTCTGTGCTCAGGGAGCAGCCCAAACTCTGTATGTGAATGGGAAGACAAAGAGCTGTGGGTATCTCCTTCACTCATGTGAATGTTCCATCATCCAAATGGGCTTCACTTACAAAACATAAGTTTGGTGGAAATATTCAGAATTGCTGCAACAGTGCAAAAAAACAAATGTGGGGCCATTTGATTGCATGAGCCTGTGCCCATGAAGCCAGCATGGTCAACATTCTACTATACTAGAACATAGGGAGCACGGAAGATAAGCACATCCCTTCCTGTTGAACAGTCCGGAAAGAGAAAAAAAGAGGTAGAGAGGGTGTTCCAGCTATAGTTCCTACTAGAGCTCCTATTCATAAGTCTACTTGGACCTCTTCCCCTAGAGTTAGTGAAATATCCCTACCTCCTTATAGTAAATCTCCCCTGATCTATCTAATTCAGAAAGTATCAGGTTTTTGCAGCTGCTTGACAAGCAAATTCATTTTGTGCCTTGGCCCATGCATGACTCACTCTCCAGGCATACCAGTCCTTTGTATATGCCATGATTTTTCACATTTTCATGTTTTTGCCCATCTCAGCCATTCATAGTTGTTCAAATGTCATTGTACGGAAAAAGACTGTTGACACTTCTATCTCTGAGATCTCCTCCCAAACAGGATAATATTTGTTCTCTTTTACATTTCCCTTGCCTAACAGTCCATTAGGACTGTTTTCAGAATACCTCAGTTACACATTGATTACCACTCCCATACCTTATGCTTTTATGTTCAAAGATGATTCTTCATTGAAAGTTTCTTAGCTGATTGTGGGAATTATGCAAGGCTGTGGTGGTAGAAAGGAGTGTGGACAATAAAAAAAGGCATATTGAAGTAGTCTTGGAGTTAAGCCATTCCAAGAAATGGTCTGAGCTCAGCTGTGCCTAGAGTACTTTTAGAACGAGATAATTATGAAGTTATAGACCACAGAACACTGACTATGACACCCACATTCATTCTTGAAAAATATGACTCAGTTGTAAGTCCTGCATATACACAAAAGTAGGAATTTGACGGGGGAAGAAATATCTATCTCCTACAGATGCCATTCACAGAGATCCCCAGACAGTCTCCTAAGCAGACTACAATGTTCTTGTCTGGTCTGATCCCCCTCGGAAACAGTCCAGGATGTTAAATATTTTCACTGAACATACCAGTGTATCTCTTCAGGATTGTGTTTCTGCAGGGCTCTCTCCCAGTAGGATGTTGTTTATCATATACTTCTCATTCCAAGTGAGAATTGCTATAGAAATAAATCCTGCTTTCATTCAGTACACAGATTTGTTAAAATTATAACTAAAATATAACAGATATTATCATGATTTTGAAAAAAAGGCCCCACTCTTACAAGTTGGGAATCCTAATGAATGAGTGACACATTAGGTAAGGGTTTTTTTTTCTTGTTATTGTCAAGAGTTGGCTAAGAGGAATGGGATATCAGATCATGCGGGGACTAGGAAGACTCAAGTGGAAAAGGCAAAAGATAAAAATTCTACTTGAGACAGAGGCAAGCTCTGGAATGTTTCTCTTCTATGCTTGCTTCATCATTGCACACAGGAAGTGATTTCCCACTGAGTGGCAAGATAGGCAAGTGAGAATGGCTTACGTACAACTGGTGAGTGAAAGCGCCCATATGCTAGAAGATCTAAGAGCTATAAAGTCCAGATGAGGAAGTGGGAGAAGAGCATCAGATATACCCCCCATAGGCAAATTCTGTGGGGGAATCAGTCCCATTATGTTTAGTCCTGTGGTCTAATTGTGAGTATTAAGATTATTACCTTGATTTTGAGCCAATCGAATCACTGGGCCATCTTTCATTAGTTCTGGTCATTTAGCTCTCCATTATACCATTCCATCTCTGACTGAATGAGTCCTTGTCAAATAATGGTTAAAACCTCCACTGTTCCCCAAAATACTGAGCACCAGCTGGGTATAGATCATTTGCCAACACCAGCAGTCATGTGAAACTCACTAATTGGGCACATATCTCCTGAGAATACAAACATGCCTATGCCAAAGGGGTGTCTGTGCCTCCCAACACCTTCAGAACATGCAATAATTCCATTGCTTAAAAAAAGAAGAAAAGGAAAAAAAAGAAAAATCATTGAATTGTACACTTAAAAAAAACAAGTAAGAAAAAAAAACAGAACAGACTTGGCTGAAGGCAAGATTGCTTTTCAGAAGGGAAACTGTTTTCCCAGGGTGCACTATGCAGACAAAACTTACTGCATCCCTTCTGAAAATGTGTCTGGAGCAGTCTTCCAAGATGATTAATAGAGCAAGTATTTTTCATAAGGGTCTGACCTTTGAGAACACAAGCAGACAAAAGGCACAAATGGCCGGAGATGGGTGGAGAGCTGTAGGCTCCCAGAACACCCGTGTCCACACATCCACCACTCATCAGAGCCTATGACACACAGTGATGTTCCTAGGGGGAAAGTCCCTAGGGCCATGATGGCTTTGAAAGGTTTTCTGTGTAATTTTAAGGGTCTTTACCTGAGGAAGATTTTCTTTCAAATGGTGGGATGATATATTTTAAGTGTAGGGACTGTGAAGATAAATTTAGCCAGAAGATTCTTGTACCAAGCTTTCAGTTCTGAGCAATAGGGCACAAGTTTATAAACAAATTCCCAAATGTAATGTATATGTTTCATTAGAGATGGAAGGGAAAAGAGGGTAGATATTTGGGGGAACGAAAAATCAGTATTTTTGAGGACCTATTTTTGAATCTTTGTAACAATACTATAAACAATGTTTGTGTTCCCACTTTACAGATAGGCAAAGTGGACCTTGAAGAACTTGGTAAGGTCATGCCAGTAGAGATTCAAGCCCATTTAGGTCTAAGTCCAAACCTCACTCTCATTCCACAAACCAAGCTATGTTAGGCTCAAGGATGAAGGATTAAATAGATAGGCTTGGCAAAAATTCACCTGCTTAAAAAGAATTACATGAGGGGCACCTGGGTGGCTCGGTAAGTTACGAGTCTAACTCTTGATTTTGACTCATGTCGTGATCTCAGCATCGTTGTGGGGTAGAGCCCTACATAGGGCTCCATGCTCAGTGGGGATTCTGCTTGAGATTCTGTCCTTCTCCCTCTCCCTCTACACCTTCCCCTTGTGCTCGCTATGTCTCTCTCTCCCCCCTCTCTCAAATAAATAAATCTTTGGAAAAAAATTCTTTTATAAAGCACATGTGTGAGGAGGGTCTCTGCTTGTTGATAAGTTGGTAAATTTAAGCAATGCTGAATTTTCTTTTACTAAAATGTATTAATGGCTTCTTTATTTCCTGCTTCTTTTACCTCTTAGTTTTCCAATAATTTTCATTTACTTTTACTTGGCTTATTTGTTGGCTTAGAAATGTTTATTGAACTGATCTCACCAGGTACTGTGCCACATAGTATTCAGTGGTTGTCTTAGCTTGGCTTCTCCTACAACTGAGACTGAGACTAAAGTTTGCATGTGGATGGTTTATTTGGGAAGTGATGTTAGAGAGAAGTGAGGGACCAGGAAGAGTGAAACAGGGAAGAAGAAAGGCAACATAAGGCTACATTACAGAGCTGGCCATCAGTGCAGGTGGCTGGTGCCCAGTTTTGTTGGCACCTTCTGAGGAGTGTATAGAGGAATCAGAGGGAGAAGCATTTATCCTTGGCTCCTAGGCTGCTTTGGTTGGGAGTCACCCCACAGAGCATGAACACTTGCACACTTCTGGGCTGTACATATGTGAATGTCAAGTGGGAGTTAACACAACTCCCCCAGGGGAGTAAGTATGAGGTCAAAGGACCTTAGGCAGGAAGCAGAGGTGTTTGGTGCAGGCTTGAGGTGTGCACTGTCCAATGGGGAGCAGTTTGAAATCTTTTGGAACTCTGCCAGAGCTGTGATCTGAGGCTGAGAAGTGGTGAGGTGATGAGCAAGATATCTGATGTAGTGTGCTAAATAGATATGATCCTTGCACTCAAGAAAAAGCTGAGTTTAGTAAGAGAGATGCATAATAAAATAATTAACATGTAGCTACGTAACTACACATTTTTAAAAAGATTTTATTTATTTATTTGACAGAGAGAGAGAGAGATCACAAATAGACAGAGAGGCAGGCAGAGAAAGAGGGGGAAGCAGGCTCCTTGCTGAGGAGAGCCCAAACAGGACTCAATCCCAGGACCCTGAGATCATGACTTGACCCGAAGGCAGAAGCTTAACCCTCCGAGCCACCCAGGTTACCCCATAACTACAAATTTTGACAAGTACTATAAAGGAAAAAAATAGTGCCAGGACAGAGACTAGCAGGCTAGTCTACCTTAAACAGGGATAGTGAGGGAGGCTTCACTGGGGGAGTGATGTTTAGGCTGATACCTGCAGAATGGGTGAGAGATAGCAGGAAAGAGGTGTGGGGAAGGGCATCAGAGAAACAGCCTTTACACAAAATGGAAGAGTAGATCCTGATGAGCTATAGAAACGGAAAGAAGCCCAACATATCTCAGCAGAAGGAAGAAGTGAGAAAGAAGAAAGAGATATACCTGGAGAGGTGGGCAGTTGGTTTCTGGATTTTACTCTGGGTAAGATGAAAATCCAGTAGAGTTATTTCATATTTTTGAAATTCTCTATGGTGTTTATAAAAAATAAATTTGTGCTCTGCAACAGGGGAAGCAGGGAAGGATTTCTGAGGTAGTCCCAGTAGTCTGGAGAAGGAGAAAAATAGACAGACTAAAGAACTATTTTTCCTTTCAGAGAATGTGCTGGTGGGTTGATGAGGATGAGGAAGAAAGGGGAATCAAGAATGACTCCCAGATTTCCACCCTGAGCATTTATTCACTCACCCAAGAAATATTTATTAAACATTTACTACCTAAAGGGCATTCTTCTAGATCACAGGAATCCAAAGATTGATAAGACTCCACCCCAGCCCTTGGAATGACTCATAGTTCAGTGAGGAAGACGGAGAAGGAGACAGACAATTCCAGCAGAGGGTAGTAAGAGCTATGACTGCTGCACATTCCAGACCTCATTAAAAGTTAACACAACTGACTTTACTTCCTTCTGTCCAGATGACCATAAATGTGTTCTTCTAGGGTGTCCTCAAAAGACTATTAGTCACCTGGAACACTTCACAAAATTGATCCAGAGAGGAATCAATGGCCCATGGGTTCTTTTCACCTCACTGGTTAATAATTAGCTTCTAAGAGATGTATAGAGTTTCATTCTGAGCATTCTCACCTAAAAATGGAAGTGCTACAGGGATTGGAGTTATCTGGGGTTAGTGCAGCATGGTCAGTCTCTGTAAGGAAGTGTTCCTTGCATGAGAGAGACATTGGTAATTCCTATTCTGTTTTCTTTGAAGTGTCTGAAGGCATGACATACTAACAACAGTGCTGTCCTCCAGCTGGCATTCTTACAACCATTGGCCAATCTTCTCAGGCTGCATTATGAAGATGACCTTTATGAGGTCAAAGGACTGCCCTCAAACCCTGCTGAACCCAAGTCCCTGTGTTCATGACCATTTCCCTGAAGGTGCTTTAACCTGCTGTACAATTTGCATTTTAACTCGCAATCAGATATCATCTAGTATCTCCAAAACTATCCCAGGTATGCCTTTTGTCAGCCATTCTTGGTCAAAACACAGCAGAAATAACTTTCCACAGAGGAGTAAGAAAATAATTACTCAACACCATTAAGAATGAGGAAAACACTGTATCATGCAAGCTTTGAAAAACCGAGAGCCTGAGATACACACTTTCTTGTTCTGTATGAAAGCCACAGGAAAGGTTTGTACTAATTTTTCTTTCTAGGAAAAATAGCACTGTAGTGAATCAGCACTAAATGAAATGCACCTATAATTCTAGGTGCTGACTTGCCCTCAAAGTCACTGTATCATTACCCTCCATTCAACATCTTAGAATCAAGATTCACTTGATATCTATCAGACTGGCTGATAATTTTAATCACAGTTTCAAGGTTTGAAAATGCAAAGATAGATTTTTTTTTTTCATGAAAAGGCTGTGGAATTATTTTTTTTTCTGAGCAGGAAAAACAGTTTTGTGGTTTTAGTGCACTGTTCCCAAGGGTATCGAGTGCATTCATCTAATGCTAGCACATGAAAGGCAAGACTTGAATTGCAGAGCTGAACTAGTGCTGATGCTTAGTAAGGACACTTAGTAATTTAAAAAAAAAACAGGAGAGAAAATCAGTAGAGAGAGGATCTAGGCTCTTCTCTCAATACTCCTGCCCAGGGCCCTATCCTATGGAGTTGACCCTTTGCAAGAGAACCTGATACAGTCTAGACTTGGCCAATCAGAATATTCCATCCTCCAGACCACAGTTTGGTTCAGAGAAGTGTATGTGACCTGTTGTGAGGTCATTTAGAGATCTCCACAGGCCTTGTGGGACCATAAGAAAGGTATTTTCTCTTTCTGATCTCAATCTGTGAGCAGGTATAAACTTGCAGGTGTTAACAGTATCTTGCTTTCACATAAAGAGATCTCACTTGCTTGCTTGCTTGCTTGCTTGCTTAGGTAGAAGCCAAACAGAGGTAAGCAGAGTTGAAAAGAGGAAGAAGGAGGAGGGAGGAAAGAAAGGAGAAAGGGAGGAGGGAGAAGAGGAAGTGAAAGAGAGAGTATATGAGAGAGGAAGGAGGAGGGAGAGATAAAGGGGGGGGAGGAAGGGAGAGAGGGAGGGAAGAAAGGCAGAGGAGGGAAGGAGAGTTTAAGAGAGAAAAGCTGGCATGGGGGGAGAAAGAGAGGGCAAGAGAGGGATTGAGACCCCAAGGCCCCAAGTGAAACACAGGAGAGGCCTGAGTACCTAAAAAAAAGCTCTTTGTTATGGGAGTCATAAATTCACACTTATTTGTATTGTTATGTCTTTCAAGGAAGGCTCCTATCAACCACATGACGTTGTTTGATCACTGCATTTCAACAAGAATGCAGGCAACCCCAAGATGCCTTAGGAAGGAGTTCCTGCGTTATAAAATCTTTGTAGCCATGCAAATGTATATAAAATCTTTATACATAAATATTTATACATATATATATATGGGGTTAATTCATATATATATATATAAAGATTTTATGTATTTGACAGAGAGAGAGGGAGAGAGAGAGCATAAGCAAGGGAAACAGCAGGCAAATGGAGAGGGAGAAGCAGGCTCCCTGCTGAGCAAGGAGCCCATTGTGGGGCTCCATCCCAGGACCCTGGAATCATGACCTGAGCCAAAGGCAGAAGCTTAACTGACTGAGCTACCCAGGTACACTGAAAAGTTTTTATTTTTGACATATATTCTATGACAGGAGGAAATGCTCATGATAAGTCAAGTGGAAAAAAATTAAAAACTGTTTATAGCACAAGACTTAATTTTTTTGGTGAAATATATTTATATAATTGTATAAGAAATAGACTAGAAAGAAATATACTGGAATTTTAGAGGTGGTTATCTCTGTAAATAGGATTAAAATGATTTTAATTGTCTTCTTTATACATTTTGTTTCCCAGATTTTCTACAATACCTAAAAACTGCCCCTATAATAGATGATAAAAATGCTTTGGGGTTAATTCAAGATGACTTTCACTTAGGCCACAAGGCTCCCCCAAATGTATCAAAGGTTATATTTCAAAACACCTGAAAAATCTGGTACTTGATTTCTAAATGGAATCCTTTGGGTGCTTGTATATTTTATTGTAATGGCCCCAATCATGTTTCTAGCTCTGTTTCACTTTTAGTTCAAAGTAGAAATGAAAATTGTACCTTCCACAAGGAGCTAAGAGTCCAGTTATTACTACAGATGTTAAGCTAAAGGACAAGTTCTGAACTCTCCATCGACAGGGCAGTTGTGTCATCTGGAGGACACTTCTCAGTTTCAACTGACAAAAATGCTAGATGTCAAATTTTTAAATAAACAATACCAAGTTCCTGTGTGGGGGGGAAAGCAAATCAAATAGGAGATACTTGCTCTTGGCATAAAGATATATATCTAAGAATTAACTTACCACATTTCACAACTCGCTGTAAACTAAGAGGGGGTAGAGAAGAAAGGGTCAAAGGCTGCTCTAATTACTCTCATTTTAGCAAGCAGAATGAAATGAAGTTTCCTGGGGTAATTAATCACATGATGAAAAGCAAATACACATTGGACACTTTTTTTGGTCAGATATTTGGTGGAAATTGCCACGGCCTCACGGAGGACACTACTGTCTGTCTGGTAGAAGGTTCTCACTTAGGAAAGAATGTATAGTAATACAAGGTCCAGCACTCAAATAAAGGCATAAGGAAAACAGCCGCAATCATCTGGCATTGCTTTCGCTGTGTTTTGGCTTCAGTTCTTGATGGTAACAGGAGGCTTGCAAGTTTCTACGGTGTGTTGGGTGGAAACGATCTATGCCTGGTGATTTTCACAAACAGATGAACATACTCCTATTTCCAAGCCTGCGATGCAGCCACTTGGACTCCAGCAATAACTGCCACCCATTTCAAAGGAACTGCTGTAATGCAGGCCTTACTATCTGAGCTCATATCTATTACGAAAATCAAGCTGCATGTTTTTCCAGGTGCTACCATCTTGGAAACAAGGCACAAGGGGACCAAAAAATGTGTTTCAGGACCTAATGTGAAAGCCTCCAATTAGCTTTTTTTTTTTTTTTTTTTTTTAAATCTACTTATTGCAAGTTGTTTTGGCTAAAACTGGAGCATATTTAAATGTCTTCCAACCTTGTGTATTACTGCTCTTACTGCTTATGTGTTATTTTGGAAACGTACAAAAATCCCATCAAATTAAATGTAGACTTGACATTGTAGTCTTTGGTCTTTTTTTTTTTTTATTAATTTGAGTGTGAAATTAGGCAATGCCTGTTGATTGTCAGTAAAATGATTACAGTAGAATGACTAAAGAGCAAATAGTCCAACTGTCAGAGGATTTCTGAAACCAGACCAGGAAAAACAGCAACATGGAATTAAATGCTATTCAGGGACTTTGATTCTCTGTCTATCTGTCTCTTTATGATGTTCCATATTTCAGGCCAATCCTATACCCTCTCCCCCACTGCCCCCCCCCAAACAAAATGAAAAGCAAAGAACAACTCTCCTGCTGAACGTTGTTACTCTGAATTATATTTTTTAAACTTTTGCCCAGTTAGTCATACGTCTGAAAATGCATAGAATATCCTCTTAAGCAAGAGTGTGACTCAAAATATCACTACATACTTGCAAAAGAACTTTGGCATGCCCCGTCTCTGAGGAGACTGGAGGGATTGAGACTGGACCAAATGGTGGCTGAATGCCTTCATGAACACGGAGGTAGCTCCCAGATCAAGGCTGGCTTGATGTGTGGGGAAGCTGATGGGGCACCAGAGAAAGTGAGAGGGGCAGAATGTTGGGAAAAAACTGAACAGAAACTGAAGGAGTCAACCCATGGTTGGTGCCAAGTTTCTCCTCTTTTTCTACAGGAAATTTGAAATCTGCCCTTATCTCTATTACCCCATCTCCCAATCTTTCCTGGAGTATGTATTTGCTCCTGCATGCAGTCATATTACATTCTATCTCCCAGACTTTAAGCCAGTATCTTGACCATGAACGTGTCCACTTTCACCACGCTACAGACCTTCCATCTCATAAAGTAACCATTTTATTGTCCTAAAATAATGTCCAATTGCTTTCCCAAATGCTTCATGAAGTTTCTCTGAAAAGTCTTCTCTCATATTTTCAAACCTAGATATCTTACCTATTCTCTTCACACTACTCATCAAAATTATCAGTTCCCCTAAAAAACAGGCCATCTACAGATTTACTGTGAAATAAGGGATTGGATCAGAAAAGAATGACTAAAAATTACAATACAATGTAAAATTACTTGAGTTGATGGTCCTGGGATCTAGCATCAATTTGATAGCTATCACTATAAAATAGGACTGGAATTGAACTAGTAGATACTTCTTAGTGGTTGTTCAAAATGGTACTATTTTTTAAAAGTACCTTTAAAAAATTATTTCTATTTTTTAATGGATCACAAGAAATGTGATCATTGTAAAAAAAAAAGTAGAATACATATATTAAGGTAAAAGAAGGCAGTAAGAATCAACTTTAATCCCATCATTGGACTGTTGATGTTTTTGTTGTATATGCTTTAGGACTTCATGTTGGTATATTTCACAGTTGTTACACAAACACATATGATAAGATACCCTGAGTAAGCCAAGGCTAAGATTCAGATATGTCTCGTATATGCTATGAGGTGTTACCCTTACCCACCTCCAGCTCTTTCCAAGTATCTTTTTGTTTCTACATGATTCACATGAAGATGGAGCACTTTATGAGAATGAAATTCAAGACATGTTCAACTTGGGGTCCAGACCTATGTTTGGCAAACTATGCATGTGTGTTTAGGATTCTGTTTCCCCAACAGAAACCAAATATCAAAGAAGATCTAGAGATCCCTGAGAAAGAATTCATCTTAAGTGTCAAGCTAGTTGGACCAAACTCAGAAAAAGGGGTTGAAGGAGAAAGTGACAATTCTGGTAATCTTTTAACTGAGTATAAAAAGAGAATTAAGGAGCTAGTAAAACTCAGGCATTAGTGTTGGTTGTCCATAGTGGAATATCCATAGATGATGAGACACACACACACACACACACACACACACACACACACACACACAGTCTGAATCATCTATATCTATAACTATATCATCTATCTATATCATCTATATACTATATATAGTATTATTAGTATAGTAGTATATACATAATATATATAGCATAGAACCATATATATAGCATAGAACCATATATAGCATAGAACAATATATATAGCATAGAACCATATATAGTAGTATATACATAATATATATAGCATAGAACATATATATATATATATATATATATAGTCTGTAATACCATAAATTTAGATGATTTCAGTATTTGGATTTTACTATAATTTATTTATAAACAGCAGCTCAGTGAACATCCTTATAGTGAAATCTTTGGGCAAATTATTTAAATTATTGATTATCTTAAATTTTTCATTAGTATGAATCCCTAGAAATTAGATTGTGGGTTGCATGGCATACACATGCTTAAGACCTATGATATGAATCATATATATCATATATAAATAAATACTATATTTATATTATATAAACTATATATAACATATAAATATATGTCATACCCTCTAGAGAGACTGGACCAGCTTACTCCTACCAGCACTGAATGGATGTGACAAATAAATGTTATTCTTTTAATTGATGTTGACATCCCAGATGTAGATGTAATCCCTTTACTTTCTTAGAACAACTACCCAGTGTAAGAAAACATAGAGGTGTTAAACTATATGGACCTAGTTTCAGCACCTTGGCGACTCTCGTTCCTTTTCACTCTATAAGCCTGCATCCAACTCAGTCACACCGAGTATAGTTTTTTGAGTACTGCATTTCCCTCCTACATAATAGCACGCTGCTGGGATAATTTTCTTCCTTAATGTATGATTTTACTTTTCCTCAGATCTGCTCTTATTTGGCATTTCCAACCTCTATGATTGTGTCCACATAACAGTGTTTGAATTTACTCACGTCTGAGCCATTTTAAGTTAATGAGCCGAATAAAGATCCATGAAGCACCACCATTACCAACAGTGCCCCAATATTGCACTTCCTTTCTTCCTTGCTTCTAGTTTCTTTCTGTGAGCTCATTTCTAATTTTATCACTATTCTTTATTCTTTGTGTCTCTGTTCCACTCAATTTTAGGAACACTTTTTGAGCAACACAATTGCCTTAAACGGGGACTGAAGAATACACTATGAAACACAAACATTTTCTTTTATCACTTGGCAAAGGTTGTAGAGAATCATGGAGGTTACATAGGAATTTAAAAAATTAGCACTTTTGTACACTTATGGATATAAATCAATAGTGTTTCCAGAAGGTAATTTGGAAATATGTATCAAAATCCTTGAAAAACATTTTGTTTATGCAGTTCTATCTCTATGAACTTATCTGCTGAAAATAACTGAACAAGTATATGAAAATTAACATAAAATTGTGTTTATCACAACATTATCTATAAATAAAAATGGAAATAGAATGTTTGAGAATAAGGAATTGTTTAAATCAGATTCCATATGCATATGGAAATATATACAGCTATTAAAAGTGAAGACAAATCTGTATTTATAGTACTGAAAGAACACTGATGATATAATTTTAAGTAAAAATGACAGGTTGCAGAGTAACTGATGTAGTGTGATCATATTTTAGTAATAAAGACATTTACATTTATGTAACTAGAGTAGAAAACTGGATCCCAATTCCACTGTATGCATGATTAGCACATGAGAAGAGGGAATCAAACAGTAGTTCTGGGGGCACTTTTGCCCAGGAGAGAAGAAGAAAAAAAGCAGGATAGAAGGACTAGGCCAGCCTAGGTACAGGTTTGATCCCTATAGAGATGGGGCCATTCTCTCTAGTTTTGACCAAAATAAAGCCTGGCTCTGAAAGTCCGAATGTGAAGGGAGTAGAGTTGTTATGTTCATACCTATGGAGGGACAGGTATGGGAGCACCAGGAGACAGCATCCCAGGCAGGGCAGTTTGGCAGTGAGGAACTCTGAAAATAGGCAATGGAGGCTGCAGGAGTATAAAGGTCTCTTAAGAAACTGGCATAATAGCATTTCTTTCTTTTTCTATTAAGTAAAGCAAGTTATACGGCCACAACAAAGTAAAGAAGTAGGAAGACAAATCCAATTTCTTTAGTGGGGGGAGGTCAGGTAAGGTCAAATGTTAAAGGGCATGGATTTAGGAGAGGGTAAAGAATTGAGATTACTGCAATCTACCATACTTGTATTTCTCGTATTTTGGATAATAATCATGTAACATTTGTGCAGTTATGTCTATAAAATACATGGTGTAGTAGACTGTTACACTAATGGTCCCTAAAGAACCATGTCCCCTAGTGCTCATGACTATATTAATTTTCTAGGACTGCTGTGATAAAATACCACCACCAACTAGGTGGCTTAAGACAAACATTTATTCTATCACAGGTATGAAGGCCAGAACTCTGAAATCAAGTATTGGCAGAGACATGCTCCTTCCAAAGGCTCTAGGGAGAATTCTTCCTTGCCTCTTCCAGCTTCTGGTACCCCAACCTATTACTTGGCTTATGACAGCACCACTCCCCTCGTGAGTTCAGTCTTCACATAGCTGTCTTCCCTCCATGTCTGTGTGACTCGTCCTCTTCTTAGACAGATAAGGATCATATTGGTTAGGAGCCCACCCTACTCCAATACAACCTCATTTTTAACTCGATTATATCTGTGAATACTCTTTTTCCAAATAAGGCCACATTCTGTAGGACTGGGTATTAGAATTTCAACTTATCTTTTTGTGGAATGCAATTCGGTTCATAAAGATGTCCTTGCAGAGTCCCTTCCCTCATTGATTCTGGACCACATAAACTTGCTTCAGTCCACATGATAGGGAAAAATTTGACACAGAAGAGGTGTGAGGAACCCTTGAACACTGAGGCTGGCCTTCTTGGAGCACTACTACAGCTCTGGGAGGAAGCCCAGTGTAGCCCCCTTGAGGAGGAAAGGGCCACAGGGCAGGATAGCATGCTGTCCCAGCTGAGCCCAGCCAACCCTAGGTTGAATTCAGTCACATACATGAAGACAGAAGAAGTCACAGGACTGCCAAGCAAGTTACAAAATAGTGAGAAATCATAAATTAGTGTTTTGTAGGATCTGCCGAGTTTTGGGGTGACAATAATAGAAAACTGACATGGATGGTTACTGGTTTTCCTAAAGTCTAAGCCTCGATCAGATCTGATGTTTCCTAGCCCACCTGTTCTAGAATCATTGTTTTCATTGGAATTAAAAAAAAAAAAACAACTTTAGAGATAATCCAGTCTCATTTCTTTATTTTACAGATAAAAACACTGGCATTCAGGAGCTAAAATAACACACCTGAAACCATGCTGTTGTACAGGCAGCCGTCTGTGCCCTGACCCTAGGGTTTGTGCTCTGATAACATAGCATGAGGTCACATGCTCCAATAGGGAACTACCACTCCAAGGGTGGGGTGACTCATGGTCACATAGCTATTTTGTGTCAATATCAGGGCTAGAAAACAGATTTCCTAACTCCCTATCTAGAATCCTCTTCCTTGTGGGGGAATGGTGAGACTTCAGTGTATGTCTTTAACTTACATATTTAACTGAGTATTGCCCTACAAAATGTTATCATTGTGCCAGAGTGGGATTCAAAGGGAAAAAGATATCCCTTATCTTTCCTAGCTCTGAAACCTCATTCTCTTCCTTTTTCACTCTCTTCTCCTAAATCCCCCGGCCCTGGAAATATGAGTGAGAATTCCTACCCCTCCCCATCAGCCACCACTTCATGCAGGATGGATTAATGAGGTTATGTCTCCAAAGAACTTTGAGTTCCTTGGAAGAAAGGCATCAACATGCAAAGTGGTGGTTGTTATTGCGATTACTTCACTGAGTAGGGTTTCACAGCTGTCCTGATGGAAAAGGGGCCAACAAAACAGAATGCCAGTTTCCCCCAGCAGAGGAGCAGCTGGAATGGATTATAAATGAGACCTGTGTGCCCGGTTCTCTTTTTCGTCAAAGCCCATCAGACTTTCTCAATGCCCAGCACTCTCTTTGACAGCGCAGCAAGCTCTCTGAGCCAGACAGGTGTGGGCAAAGGCACCATCTAAGCTCCACATGGATAAGCCTGCTTGGCAGGGGCAGCAAAACCCTATATTCTGAAACAGAGCCAACCCATTACCAGTGCTCAGTAACGCAATGGATTTCTCCAGTGGTGATTTGGGGTAAGTAAAACATTCTGGTTGCTCAAACTTCCCTCCACTTTATAGGGCACCAGGGACAGGGGGAGGGAGAGGGAAGAGGGTGTGCAGATTCAGACAAATGTCACACTGCCAGCACCAGAGCACCTCTACACACCCTTTCTGCCTTCTTTCTCCTTTCCTTCCTCCTCCTTCCCCCTCTTCCTCTCTTCCTCTTTCCCTCCCTTCCTTTGGTCACTCTTTCCCTTCCATTTAGTGCATATGTATTCAATGTTATGTCAGGCATCATGTTAGGTCCTGGAGATACAATGAAAAACAAAGTGTAGTCCTTTCCTTCAAAGAATTGTCTCTCTCGGTGAAGGAGTGGTGGTGGTGAATAAGACAGAGACAGACACATGGACAAAAAAATCACATTCCATAACATTCCAAACCCACATTGCTATCACAAGATTAAGTATATAGTACCACAGAGACACATAGAAAAGCCACTCAAACTGCTTTTGAAGGAGTCTTGGAAGACTCCTAACGGACGAATCAGAGATTGTCATGTTAAGTGGAGGGCAAGCAGAGAGAATACTCCAAGCAGCCATGGTTCTACAGTATTATAAAAATTGTCTATGTTTTATGTGGGTATGTAAAAGAGAGATAGAATATAAGCAATGTAGTCTTGTGTATAATCATAATATTATCTGTGCATTTATAGAACACTTGTTATGTGCTAGGCATCAATAAAAGCTTTAAGTGCACTGCCTAATTTAATCCTCATAACAATTTTATAAAGGAGGTTCCTTGCTATTTTTTTTTTGTCTTTTTAACTGAAGGTGAAACTGAGGTCCAAGGGTTAAGTGACTTACTCAAAGTCACAGACTCTGTCAGTGGGAACATCACGTTTACTCCCAGAAAGCCTCACTCCAGAGTCCATGCTATAACTAGCATAAAGCACTTGTGGAGAGACCTACCACTTCTATATGTAGGGTAGCTTTGTCCTGATGTGACTTTAAAAAAATAGATCTAAAATTGCGAGGTATAATAATAGTCAAAGTGGGTTCTCAAATATCCACTAACTGTAAAAACAGTTTCTTCAAGTCTAAGAAATATGAGTTCTCTAGTGCATTGGATAAGCAAAATATTTTCTTCTGATCCAGTAACTCAGGTATGAAATAGCTTTTTTAATCAATGCAAAATTGTATGCACAAATATGCAAGCAAACAAATTAAACAGTAAGTTAAGAAGCAGTTAAATTTGTACTTTGGGACAATTTGGACTTTTTTAGCTATAACTTTTCTTTAAGTTGTCAAACTTTTTCTAACCCTTTTGTCTTGTTTCTCTAGCCAGACTGTAAATACCTGGAGGCCAGAAGCTTATCTGTCATTCTTCTCTGTCCTTGTTGGTACCCAATCCCACTATCTTTGTTGTGCTCTAAGGATATCTGGCTACATCTTTGCCAAAAGATTTTTTATAACATCCCTTATGATTGAGTTAATTGTGTGCCAATTTCATATGAATTCTTGAGTATGTTTTTTGAAGGGGGAAGGACACATAAAGAATTTCCAGAAACTATTTTTTGACTTGAAAACAGAAGGCACTTGGTAAAAGTTCAGGGCTGGCTGGTAAACCAAACCCAAATCAAAGACTTTCAAGCAGCTCATGTACCTTCTTCAACATCCTGTGGGTCTCAGTCTTGCTACTGTCAATATACCTCCCTTCACTCTCTGCCCCTGAGCAGCAGTCCTTACATACACACCAAAACCATGTTGTTTATTCCATTGTCCCTTTGGGGGAATCACCCAGTTTGGGAATTTTCCTTCTTAAAATGATGACCATTTAAAATGCCTAGAAAAGAGTTTTGCTTTGTTTTCAGGTTATGTGTGTGTGTGTGTGTGTGTGTATGTTATTAATTCCAAATATCCTGTTCAATGTATTTAATAATCCGACCTGCATATTTTCCTTAGTGTTTCCTATTTAAACAAAAATTATTTGCTGATACAAAGAATAAAGATGGCTCATTTAACCAAAAATGGTGACTATTACTGGAGCTCTTAATTCTAGCAGGAATTGGACTCAGGCTTTTCTATATGGCAGCTCATTTGAACTTGACAACAGCCTTGTGAAGTGGATACTATGGATGAGGAATCTGAGACTTAGGGGTTATAAGTGATTTGTAAGTGTAATGCTGAGATTCAAATAGATGCAATTTCCTCATGCTCTTTTGTCCCCTTATTGACCTAGAGTCATTTCTCAAAGCACACTGGGATTGACTCATTTACCTTCCACATACAGAGGTGGAGACTCCTGGGTACATGTAAGTTATATACCTAAGGTCAGGGGCTGTTAGGCCTTGATTCTGTTTTTTGGTGATATTCTACTACTCATGCCTGTTTTGAAAAATGAGATCAAAGAGGCTGGGATCAAACTGTTCCCACTTGCTTTATACAGATGCAGGTCACATTCAAGAGACAGATATAAACAGACATTTACGTATGTCTGGGATCTAAAAAAAAAAAATAGCTGCAAAAATAGCTTCTGCTTTTCTCAATTCTTCACGACAATTGCAGTGAAAGTGAGGCAGGCTAAGAGGGTTGGCTTACCCAAATCACAGAGCTCCACATCTTTCAGTGGTTACTTTATATTGTCCCCCAGGCCTATGTAACCAAATTGTCATTTCCCAGAACTCCTCAAACCTTTCTTCCATGTGTGGTATTTCCTCTGAAGCAAGTTGAGCTTGAAGAGGACAGGGACCTGGCAGCCTGCCTGTGGGTTATTCAACCCCACAAAAATAAAGAAATACAGAACTGGGACTTGGCATCTGGTTGGATTCCATCCATTATAAACCAAAATTACTTCAGACGGAATCTTCCTTTTTTCATTCTTTTCTCCCTCTACGTAAAATCTAATAGGGACTTTGCATTTCCCTGAATTCCACATGCCTTGTGCAGGTAGAAGGCAATGGTGGGAGGGGGGCAGGCTACCTGAGATGGACATACATTTCCTTGTCCAGTGACTTCACCTTCTCGGGACAACTCAGGCTGCTGAGAGCATTCAGTGTAGAAGCTTCTCTAAAGCATCTAGAACAGGCTTCAGTTCCAGGAAGGCACTTAACAAATGTTAATTCAAATTTGCTCTTTGTTCACAATATTTTTGAAGAATTATTTTGTCCCAACGCTGAAAAAATAAAATAAATTAAAAAAAAAAGAATTATTTTGTCCCAGATCTACTATATATGTTAATCTAGGGTTTTTATGCTCTGTCACTATAAGTTCTTACTTACAGGCATCTCAGTTGTCTAAGAGGGAGTGGCCAGGTCTAGTTTAGACTCTGGGGGCGCCTGGGTGGCTCAGTCAGTTAAGCGTCTGCCTTGGGCTCGGGTCATGATCTCAAGGTCCTGGAATTGAGTCCCACGTCCAGCTCCCTGCTCAGCAGATAGTCTGCCACTCCCTCTCCTCCCACTTGTGTTATCTCTGTCACTATCTCTGTCTCTGTCTCCCAAATAAATATTTTAAAATCTAAATTAAAAAAAAAAAGAGTTTAGACTCTAGCAGGCTGCCAATATTCAATTGCTTACTCTCTCACTGAATGGCTGCATTACCTTGGAAGAGTCGCTTAAATTCACTGTAACTCAGTTTCCTCACCTTTAAAATAGGTGTAAGAGTGCCCACCTGACAAAGCTGTTGTGAGGATTTGAAGAGTTAATTCACATAACTTCTGAGAATATTACCTGCATATACAATAACTAGCTATTACTCTTTCTTAACTAATCCTTGTCTCTGCTTGCTCATGTTATATCCGTAAAAACAAAAAACTTGATATTTTCTGCATCTCTCTTGTCTAGTTGTTGTAAAAGGAGGCGGCAGTCAGGGAGGACTTACTATGTGCAGGAACTAGTGGCTTCTGAGCACCAAATACAGATAGATTTAAAGTGAAAAGCAAAGACTATGTAAATAGCATAAAAGTCACTATGATTCAGTCGATATTAAGTGATTCAGGGGATTTTCATAGTACTGCGAATTTTGTCTTTCACTCTAGGGAGATGGTTTTGCTGAAGTTTCCAGGGGCTGGGGATATAGAATAAGTGACATAACAAAAGAAGTTGGTGCCACAGTCCAATCTGTTGAGACTGTCTGAGGCCTGATCATCCACTATGGGAGTACCACCTCTCCCTGACCTGTAGCCTTCACACATGGCCTTCCTCTGTTGCATTTACTGTGGCTGACTTTATGAGCTGATGGTTGTCTATGAGGTATAATGTAAAAAAAAACAAAAACAAAAACAAAAAAAACCAGGAAAGCTTCCACCCAGAAATAGATCCACTTCCACTGGTTGGCAGGTGCATAAGGAGGCAGTCTGTACCTCTTTCTGTTCCATACACTCCTTCCATATTCATTCTATCTGCTTACAGCTCCCTGGACATTTCATGCTGCTGATCACTTTCAGGCCTCTGGTCTTTAAACTCCCTCTGCCCAGAGACCTCTCCTTATTTATAAGAAAACAAACTGAGGATCCGAAGTTTTAGTTGGGCCAAGACCTTCTTCATGTCTTCTTCTTGGTCACCTTTTCCCTCAACCAAAGGTCAACTTGGCCATGCCTTTCTTGGCACTTGCTGGAGATGGTTTGACGAACGCCATGTAGAGTTCACAACAGGAAGTACTGGGAATGCCTGTAACATTGCATTACTCTTGTCACTGAAATGTCTATATTTCTAGAACAAAGAATTTCTAGAACTAGAACATTTAGAGGAAGAATTTAGAGGAAGACACTGTATCTTAATCAACTTAGCTTCCCCCAAACCTAACAAAGCGCTTGACTTATAAAAGAAAATCAGTTAAGTGTTTGTTTAAAGGATGAATGAATAAGATAAATGAATGAGGTTTTCAGAAAGCCAGGTAGAAGAAACTGAAATCAACTAATTTCACGGCTTTTGAGCTGCTTTGGATAGATGGTACTGGGAGGGAGACTTAAATTCTTAGCTACAATATTTTCTTGACAGATTTGTTTTATTCTGTTTTCTTATTTCTGTGTCTTATAGCATTTGGTCAAGTATATATCAAAATAACAGGTGCTTAAGAAATGTTTGGTGAATGAATGGAGGATCTAAGAGATTTCATTTTTAGCTGCAGGACTAGGGTAGTATTCCCAGGGAAGATGGCCCAGTCTAGGGCCTAGATGGAAAGTGACAGTCAGAGAAAGACGCATTTCTCGGGGATGGGATGGGAACTTCTACCCTGATAACCCCAATAGCAACCAGAGGCCTTAGCTTCTGAGGCACAATCCATGGAGGAAGGAGCCCTGGAAGGACCCCTCTACTCTTCAAGCTGTCCCACTCCCAGTGATTCAGTTTCTTCCTCAGAATACATATGTAAGCATGATATTTAAATGATATTAATATTCTTTCTCAATTTTATGTACTCATGATTGCCTTCCTAGTCAATAAAAAGTGAGATTATCACAAAGTAAAAATAAAGGGAAATTTATTATTGGGTTTTTGATGTTCAAAATAGGATTTTGCAGAAAAAAAATTTAATCCTGAAAGCAGGCATTATGAAGCCAGAATTTTCATAATTATCATGGTGTGCCCACGTAACATATCGAGGCTAGTCCTGGTGAAACACATTATACAATTTTATGTTATGCAGAGAAGAAGGAGACCTCAAAGAAATTTTGCCCTCCTAGGCCTAGGGGATCGCGCAGAGAGGATGATAGGGCAATGAGGGAAGGGAGGTAGAGAAGAATATAGCTCTTTTAATGTCTCTTTTCAAGGTCTTCAGAGCCGCATCGACAGTAGCAGTGACTAGGTTGGGAGCAAAGTGAGAGTACAAAAACTTTTGGCCCACCCTTTGTTTTGGATGGAGACAACCGCGCCTGAAACTCTATGAGGGGCCCTACATAATTTAGGGTGTGGAGTGGGATGTTCAGGTTGGAAGAGGGACCAGTTTGTGGGCCTGGACTTCCCCTGTTTTCATATGGCATGGAGGCTCATTTGTGAAGCCACAGACCTGCCTCAGGTTGCTGGGGCGGAGGCTGATGAGCCTGAAACATCAGTACCAAGGTTGACAGCTGGGCCTGAGGTTGAAGATTAGGCAGAGACTCCAAGGGGTCTTCATCAACAGCAGTGTGGTGGGGAGTGGGGGTGAGTCTTCAGGGAAGGGCCCTGGACTCTGAGCAAGTCAAGCAGAAATAGGCCACAAGTACATCAGCCGCAGATGTCAGCTGCGGGCGCCAGCTGTGAGCGCCAGGCGGAGGGTGGTGCCAAGCATTCCTCAGCAGACACAGGCACCTCACACCCAAGCACAAGTGCAAATCCAAGAACTCCCTTCCCCCATGGGCCAAGGGACCCAGAGATGGGGACAGAAAAGAGAAACAAGAGCTCCAAAGAACTGAGCAGAAAAACTAGTGGATCTAAAGATTCTTTCTAAATGACTGGACAGAACTAACTCTACAACTAAATTCGACTAGAGTTGTTTCCTTGCTACTCAAGCCAGTGAAGGACTCATGAAAAAAGTCAAATCAGGTATGAAGAAATAAAGCAGCTCATTTTCTTCCTGTATCTGAAGTGCTGTGTGCGTAATTTTGGGACTCGGTTATTCACAGGCAATTTTGATCCTTAGCAGCTTAGTCATGGAGCTCAGGAAGGACATGGTTCTCCAGGTACTGGAAAAGGGATTCCATTCAACATCGTGCCAGGAGCGTTTCCAGGGGCTTGGATTCACCCACTGCTGGGTTTGTCCTGTTTCCATCTCTTCCCTCATTGCCTCCGAGCCTTCTCTATCCTCTCTCAATTCCCTCCCCCATCCGTTTTCTTTCATCTCCTGACCTTTACTTTTTCTCTCTGAAGAGAAAAGCATACAGATGGGCCAGCTGAATCAGAATTGTACCTTTCTGAGCTTTTTGGGCATTTAGAAGAAATCAAGCTGAACTCCCCAAGCCCTCAGGAAGCACCTTTCTGACAGTTAGGGATCCCTCTGAAGAACGTTACAATGGTGTTATTAATCGAGGATATATTTTCACTTCGGAGGCCAGGGAGATATACAAAAGGGAACAACAAAAGCTCTTCAGAGTACTTCACACATGAATATGTTAGTGAATTGAAGAAACCCTCAAAAAGTTTAGCAAGTGGAACATTCCTGGTGCAGTACGTTAACTTGAGTAACCTAATATAACGGCCATAAGGAAAAAACAAGTCATGCTCCCCAGAGACTATCTATAATCATAGAAAGAAGATGGGGAACTTTAAGTAAATAACTATTTGGAATGATCCAAAGTATTGTTTTGACTAATAGTGGGGTCTCTACACAGTAATGAGATTGTCTTTGCTTTGAGGGTTTTCACTCACAAAGTAACCCTGCTCCAGTGAAATATCGGAGTGTTTAGCAAAGTGACAAAGCCTTACAAAATAAAAAGGGGATTGAAGTGGAACAGTTTCAGGGCCATCTGCAGGACAAAGACAAGGAGATAATAAAATGCCCCTGACCTGTTACCTCTTGGGCCTTTTTTCGTTTGTGCGAACTTTTAACTCACAAGGGTTGATGTTAAAATCAAATTCAGTTTGATGCAATTTTGAACCGTGACAGGGTATAAGGATGGAGAGCTTTGCAGGAAACTGCTCTCTCTCCTTAGAAATGACTAATCTGTTGGTAAGTGACAGAACAGAAGTGCCATTAGCTGAGCTCCTACTGTATATCAGGAACTATGGTAATTATTTTGTATATCTTATTCCCTTTAGTCCACACTACAATTTTAGGGCAAGATGTTATCTCCATTTTACAGATAAGGGAGTATTCAGTCCTGTTCTTATATGAATTCCTGAGTTACCAGGATAGTTGTAAAACCTCCTCTGAAGCCATTGGGGAAAGAAGCCCCACAACTGCTCAGTATGGCCCATTTCAGCAACAGTCTTCTGAAGATTTGCAACCCAAGCCTTTTTTAGGTCCCTGGCTCTTTAGTGATTAAACCAGAGTCCTCTGATCTCATGTACATGGGTTTTCCTGGATCCAGATCAAATAGCATGGGAAAGGGAACAAAGAACAGGGAAGATTTCAGGGCATTGAGTCTTGTTGTATACTTCTAAAAGCACAACTTACATTCTTATTATTACAAACATAATATAGGAAAGACACAAAGTGAAACTGCCTGAAATCCCACACTCAAAAGACTATTAACCCTCGGTCTTTTTATTTTTTTAAGATTTTATTTATTTGACAGAGAGAAACACAGCCAGAGAGGGAATACAAGCAGGGGGAGTGAGGGAGGGAGAAGCAGGCTTCCCGCCGAGCAGGGAGCCTGATGTGGGGCTCCATCCTGGGTCTCTGGGATCATGACCTAAGCCGAAGGCAGTCACTTAACCAACTGAGCCACCCAGGTGCCCCGCCCTTGGTCTTTAATAAAGGGCTGACTAAAGAGGAAGTGTGGCCAGTTCCCTGGTTTCTGCCACTACAAGATAAAAATAGGACTTTTTTCAGTTTGAAATAGTGAAAAGAACACATCAGTTTGGGAGGCAGACAGACCTGAGCTTGAATCTCAGCTTTGATTTTGGGCAATGATTTAAATTCTCTGAATCTCACCTTCCTAGATGTCAAATAGGTGATGATAGCACTAATTCATAAAGCTTAGAGAAGCTTATGTGTGTTGTAGGTAAATCTCTTAGCAAGTGCATGGGACAAAGCAAGTATTTAATAACTGCACCCAACTGAATATTACAGATATTCCAGGTATTAGGATCCTTCTGCCTGCAATGTAAAATTACCAGCTGCAGATACAATTCCCCAACATTATTTTTTCTCACTGAGTTAATGACTAGACTTTAGGCATACAGTTTACAGAATGAGCTCTCGGTTAAAGTTTAATTTTTAACATAAAGTGTCTACAGAATTTTCTTCTGTTTATGTGTTCTTTATTGAATGATTAAAGCTATTCATAATAAAGTAAACACACTAGGGGCACCTGGCTGGTTTAGTCGGTAGAGTATGGGACTCTTGATCTCTGGGATGTAAGCTCAAGCCCCAAGTTGGGTGTAGAGATTACATAAAAGTAAAAATCTTATACCCCCCCAAAAAAAACATACACTAGAATTATTAATGATTTTACGATATATTTTTCAGACTCTCAAATTCCACTTCTATAGTGAAAGCTGACTAACCCCAATTTTGATACATGGATAAACTGGAAACCTGGAGTTGCCTGCTTCATCCTTGTGGGAAGAGGAGATGATGCAATGTGAGAGCCACAGTGTGAAGAAGGCTGTTTCTTCCTAATGAATGCCCAGCCATCCCACTTGGTTTGGTTGAAAAGCAAGACTCAAAGTCTCAGCTACTGCACCTGCCAAGATTCTGTCACTCCTAATGTGCTCATTTCCAGCTGTGGCCCCATGATGTCTCTTCAAACAAATTGATCATGTCCCACTCCCTTTAGATGGCCCATAACCATATTTGAGAATTAGACAGAAATACTGCCTGACAGATGATCCACATTGGGTCCAGAAAGCTTAAAGCTCAACATCTCCCAACCTACTTGCCAGTGTGGACATGCATAGGGTCCACACCTAACAACTGTGTCAGTGGTAACAAGGCCTAAGTGCTAAAACACTCAGCTGCTTCCTGCCTGTGAATGACCTCAGGACTTTAGAGCAATTGCATGTCTGGACTTTTCTTCCTAACATGCCACATGCCTCCATCAAACAAGCAAATAATTTTGTTAATTGTCTGTCTCCAATTGTCTTGCTCCAAAGGGCAAAGCATTTGGTCTGTTTTGTCTATATCCAGCATGTACATATGTATCTGGCACATAGAAGGTGCTCAATTTGTACCTCTTGAATGGATGGATGAAAGGAGAATCCAAAGGTGATATCCTTCCTTCGTTTTTCTCAAGGAAACAGAGGTCTTAATAGAAAGAAGCAGGTAGTGAATATGCCATCTATGGGAATTCACTTTATTAAAACAAAAGATGCTTCAAGATACCTGTCTTATCATTGTAATAGGTGTTCTCTATTATGTAGTGTAGATGCAATGCAATAATTTTGATGTCTTTTCAGCTTGTAAGAAGCTCGTAAGAAGAAAAATGTGCTCATTTGTATTTACTTTTACTATTCCTCCTCACTAAAAGTTTTGGAATGGTCAAATGGATCATTTTAATAAGGACCAAATTTCAGTAATGGACCTGTCAAAAGAAACAAGGATATGTCATAAAATTCAATGTGAGTTTATTATTTGTATTTGAAGCACAAAAGTGACCTGGGAAGTTCTGGAAGTATTTTGCCCTCTGATGAAATCTGGGGATCAAAACTGTTTAATAAACCTTTCTTAATTTCTTTTTTTTTAAGATTTTATTTATTTGACAGAGAGATCACAAATAGGCAGAGAGAGAGGAGGAAGCAGGCTCCCTGCTGAGCAGACAGTTTGATTTGAGCCTTGATCCCAGAACCCTGAGATCATGACCTGAGCTGAAGGCAGAGGCTTTAATCCACTGAGCCACGTAGGCGCCCTCTTAATTTTTTAAAAAGGACTTAACTTCCCATTATATCTCACTATGGCTGACTTTGACCATGCCAAACACCTGTTACTTTTCTTCCTGGCATTTGTCCTCACCTGACCTATGTTCCAATTGTCATCATGTGACATGAGTTTATGGGCTTAATTGTTTAACACCAGTCCCTCCTAGCTAAGCTGTAAGAAGGAATTTTTTGTCCGTTTAGTTCATGTTGCTTCCCCAGTGCCTAAAATGGTGTCTGGATTGTGTTAACTGCTTAATAAATATGTCAGATGAACAACTTAATTAAAATGTACATCCTGGATTCCAATACCTGTGCAAGCATATCTTGGAGAGGAAGTGATAGCAATAACAGGTCTTGGCACCCAGGACATCCACTGCAGAAGAAAGAGAGCTGGACATAGGCATGGGTAAGTCCAGGTCCGTTCTTTTCTAGATGTGTGCCATCAGGCATTTCATCTCCCCCAAGTGAGGTTTTGATGCTGGCAAAATGGTAATGACAACAGTCACTTAATGAAAGAGTTATGACTATTACATGAAAAGAATGATAGAAATGTACTTTGCGGGCACCTGGGTGGCTCAGTGGGTTGAAGCCTCTGCCTTCGGCTCAGGTCATGATCTCAAGGTCCTGGGATTGAGGCCCGAGTCGAGCCTGCTTCCTCCTCCTCTCTCTGCCTGCCTCTCTGCCTACTTGTGATCTCTCTCTCTGTCAAATAAATAAACAAAATCTTAAAAAAAAAAAAAAAGAAATGCACTTTGCAAAAGCTGCTAAGGCTTCTGTAAGCATCAAATTTTGTTATATGTTGGGTACACCTGTCTGCTGAGGAAATGAGTGATTGGTAACCTGTTACATAGCTCAAGCACTCTACTGAAGAAGCTACTAGTGGATGCTCAGTTGTCATAGCAGGCATTTAAAGGGTGATGCTTTTCCCATGAACTCCCAGTGATTGAGGGCTCATTAATTATGTTTGAGTAACTTTTAAAAATTGTATATTCTTAGGTTCGCTAAGCTGTATTGCTTGTTCACAATAACGTCTCCCTTGCCACCCTCACTCAGCCTAGCCCATATACCATGCTTTCCTGTAGGTGATGTTTAATCCTCATCCTGTAACTATTGGGCATGACCAGAAATTTGCCTCAGTCAATGAGTTATAAATGGGTGTGATGCTTGCCACACCAAAGTTGAAACCTTAGATGTGTTGGCATGGTGTGACTTGGCATCCCCTTGGGCTCCTGGCCTCAGTTATGAGAACGGCACGCCCTAGGTAGCCGATACTACTTCAGTCTTGGTTCTGGGAAGAGAATACACATGCTTCTAAGTCAAGCCCAGGCATGCCCAACAGAGCTACAGCAGACCCACAGCTCTCCTGAAACGTGAGCACAAATGTTTATGTGAGCTACTGATGTGGTGGGGTGGTTTGCCACCGTCATGAAGACTGACCAGTACACCAGGATCCACTCCAAGCCCACTGAAGTCCACACTCAGAGTCTCAGGAGTCTGTTATTTTAAAAAATTCTTCATGTGATTCTAATAGGTTTTGGAACAACTCTCCTAGATTATCTACACCCCTTCTCTCTTTCCTGCCACCTGCTCATATGAACAGGGTTTGACTAATGCTTCCACCATCCCTATAACTCAGCTGGTAGCATTCCTGGTTGTCAGGCCAGCAGGAAAAAGAAAAGAATACCCCTGTGCTTTGGAGATAGTGATAGAATATGGATCTGCAGAGACTGAATCTCAAATTAAATCAGATATTTTAGGGTCACCTGACCTCCCCTCTCCACCTTCTTACCGGGAATGTGATAGAATTAATTTATTACTGCAAAAGCAAGATATAACCTATAGAAGGACATACTCTATTATAGGCCAGATGGTTTTAATTTGTGTGTGGCCATTATTCTAGTTTCTGACAATACCTAATAAGTCTGCCTACTTTAGCTACTAAAGTAGCTAAATCAGAGCCCAGCAGTTCTGCCTGTTGATGAGGTCTTGAGGCACCTACAAGAGGCAAAAAGCCCTGGATGGCCACTGATAGAAACCAAGCCTGTGATTCCAAGGAGAACTTTTCGTTTACTAGCATCACACCCTGAAAACTAGAGCCTGCATGTTTGGATTATGAAGAAAAATGACTTTTTTTGTTTTCTGACCACTTGCAATTAGGTCATATGAAAGGTTACAAATTAGCAAAATTAAAAGCACTTTACAAGAGTAAAAAAAAATCCTTAAAATTCGCTGGGTAATCTCATAGTTATCACTTAATAAAGTTTAGAAAAGACTCTATGGAGAACCAGATCTGTAACAAAAAGTCCTACTTCTTTCAATGCCAGTGCTACTCCACTAAGGATGCCACACTTGGTTTGGTTATTTTTTCCTTGGGAATAAGGGAGTCAGGAGATGTTTTCATTATCATGTATGACATTAAAATTGAACTTGAGGTTTTGTTCCTATTTTGGCCTTGTATAAGCTCTAACCAACTGTTCTCTCCATGTTGTAAAGGCAAAATTCCCATAGCCTCCTGATTATAGGATAGTAAAAGCTATTTCATGTACTCAGCTTTGCTCAAGAGGATTTTTTGAAAGGTATAGCATTAACCAAAGCTTGGGACTAATCAGTGGGGACCCCCTGAGTATTTCTTTCACTACATAGGTATCTAGTAGATCCAGAGACTCAACAGCTCATGACAAGCAACGAAGATACAACAGGCTTCTAGTTGTATTTATTTCATCGGCATGAGAAACTTGGGAATATTCCATAATCAAATACATTGAAATGGAGATGTGTAGAGCCAAAAGCTGTGTAAATCCTATTTTCCCTTGAAAATGAAGGTCTACATTCCACTGAGTATAGCTTTCTTCGGCTCCTGTCCCCCATGACTCCCAGAAGTATGAAATTGATAAGTATCCAATTACTTCTTGCAGAGGAGACTTAGCAACCAGTATTCATATTGGCTTCACTTATTCTTTTAAAAAAGTATAATTATCTTAAATATTAGATAGTAAAACCTCAATGACCTGAAACATTTGAGGGAATCCAGGATGCTCCAGCTAATGATGAAGTATGTTTTGTCACAATCCCTGCTGTTGATGTTGGCATGCAAGGTGCAGGGGGCAGAGCTGAGTGTGTCACTTTTTGGAATAAAACCCCGGTATGAGTTTATTTGCCTGGTATTTGCACTTTCTTCTAAAATCGAAGACCAAAAATTCTTGGTAATTAAAGTTTCTGCATATTTACATTTCAATTATTCTATTTTACAAAGGCATGTTTGTTTTTTTAAAGTTATAGAGACATCTGAAAATATGCTGAAAGCTATAGACATCTCTCCCCCCAACCCAGAAATCCAAATTTCAGGGAGTTCACCTGGGGTTAACGGAGTCCTGGTTAAGTACTCACAAGATAATGAAAACAACATGGACTTGAGGTGTAATTTCTCCCTGTCTTCTAGCTGTGTGGTATTAGGCAAATCACTTAACTTCTCTGAGAGTTAACTTCCTTTTAGTTCTATAAAACATACAGGGATCTATAAATCTTAGCATTTTTTCTTATAATTGTAGAAGATGTGAATTTTGAGGAGTCCCTCCCCCAATGTTGTTCTCTTTCTTCTTCTAGCATTAAGATCTCTTAAATGAGCCTAAAGAAAATCTCTTTTTTTTTCTACCAGTTAGGTGTGATCATTGTGTCTGCCAATCACCAGTGCCCTTCTTAGGCCTCTGCTTTGTAATATTAAAATTGACACACTAACATGTGAGAGATTAAAATGGGGCAAAAAACAGAGTCAAAGCAAACTGTGCACATTTACAAGTGAATATCTAAAAAACTTTGTGCCTGGATAACTGACCTATAAACTAAGGGGAGGTCCTCAGCCTAATATTAAAAACAACAGTTTTTGAGCACTTTATGTGTGCCAAACACTTGCTAAGACCTTTAAATATATATTTTCCATTATTTTCAACAACCCTCTGAAGTGGGTCCTTTTTTTTCTTCTTTTCTGTCTTATCTATGTGTATCTTGTCTGTTTGAGACATTACTGCATACATTAAAATGCACAGATCTTGAGTACACGGTTTACCGAATCTGGATAAGTGGATACACCCACGAAATTTAAAAAAACGGGGAGGGGGCATTGCCAGCACTTTAGGAAGCCCCTTCCTGTTTCCACCAGCCTATTCCCCTTCCCCTCCCAAAGATAACAATTCTTTTGATTTCTTATGCTGTTGCTTAGTTTTGCCTATTCTTGACCTTCAAAAAAATGGAATTATACAGTATATACTATTTCTTATCTGGCTCCTTTCACTTGCCTTTGAGATTCATCCATGTTCTTACTTGTATCAGGAGTTCATTCTTTTTTATTACTGAACAGTATGTCATTATATGGATATACCACAATTTGTTATCAATCTCTTGTTGATAAACATTTGGGTTGGTTCCAGTTTGGGGCTATTATGAGTAAAACTGATCTGAACTTTCTTGTAAAAATATTTTTGTGGACATATTTTCATTTTCTCTGAGTAAATACTTGGAATGAAATTTCAGCTCCAATTGTTCTGGTGCTCTACAGCTTTCCTGAGGTCTCAGATGAGCATTTTCCAAAGGATTTTCCTTTCATCCTTGTAGACATCGAGACATGGATGCTAGCTGGAATCCTTTTTTGAAAGCCGTAGGATTAGATGTTTTGAGAAATCAGAATTCTTCAAATTTTTGAAAAAAATACATAGACATATATATTATATATGTATATATATATAGACATGTATATTATATATAATAAAACCAGCAGGATCTGGAATGACGCACTAAATCAAATGTGTTAATATTTCTGTGAAAAAAAATATGATTCCTTACACTGAGTATGGTAAAAAAAAAAACACCTCAAAACTATTAATAAACTCATGTCAGTTCATGTCAGGTTTTCTCCCCAAATGAGTTTGTTGCAAATTTTTAAAAAATGGGTTTTTTTGTTTTTTTTTTAAAGTTTTTATTCAATCATTTATTTAAGTAATTTCTATACCACATATGGGGCTCACACTCATGACACTGAGATCAAAAGTCACATGCTCTAAGTGGGACCATTCAATACTTGTCCTTTAGTGTCTGTCTAACCTCACTTAGCATGATGTTTTCAATGTTCTGTGTTGTACCATATGTCAGAACTTCATGATGTATATACCACATTTTGCTTATGGGCAAACCCTTTGATGGACATTTGGGTTTTCCATGTTTTGCTATCATAAATAATGCTATTATGAACATTTATGGACCAGTATTTTTTCAAACCCATTTTTTCAACTCTTAAGGGTAAATATCTAGGTTTAGAATTGCAGAACTGTATGGTAATTTCAAGTATAGCTTTTAAAATTAATTCTATGTTTTTATGGAATTCTATGTTTTTGCAGAACTTCCCATCTGTTTTCTACAGTGACTGAACCATTATATATTTCCTAACAGCAATGCATGAGGGTTCTAATTTCTCTATGTCTTCACCAATACTAGTTACTTTGTTGTCATTGCTACTGGCATCTTAGCAGGTATAAAGTGGAATCTCATTGTGGTCCTTATTTGCATTTCCCTAACTGCTGTTTGTTGACCATTTATATATCTTCTTTCAGGAAATGTCTATTCACATCTTTTGCCCATTTTAAATTGAGTTGCCTTTTGTTGTTGAGTTGTAAGGATTCTTTATATATTCTGGATTCTAGAATATGTGATTGTCATATATGCGATTTGAAAATATTTTCTCCCATTCTGTAGGCTGGCTATTCACATTCTTCATTATACCCCCTGATGCACAAAATTTTTAAATTTTGATGAAGTCCTACCTATCTATTTCTTTTCTTGTTGCTCATGCTTTTGATGTCATATTTAAGAATCTACTGCCAAATCTAAGGTCATGGTCATGGATATTAACCCTTATTTTTTTCTTCTCAGAGTTCTATGGTTTCAGATATTATGTTTATATTTTTGATCCCAGTTTGAGTTAGTTTCTGTATATGATGTGAACTAGGGTCCCACTTCATTCTTTTGCATGTAGAAATCTAATTGTCCCAGTACCACCTGTCAGAGAGACTAGTCTTTCACCACTGAGTGGCAATGAGTATTTTGTACTCTTGTCAAAACCCAATTGGCTGTAGATGGGTTTATTTCTGGATTCCAAATTCTATTCCAATGGTCTAAATATCATCCTTATGCCAGTACCACACTGTTTTTTACTGTAACCTTGTCCTAAGTTTTGAAATTGAGAGGTGTAAATCTTTCATCTTTGTTCTTCTGTCCAAAGATTGTTTTGGCTACTTGGAGTCTCTTGCAATTACATATGATGTTGAATATCAGCTTTTCAATTTCTTTGATAACAACAACGAAACCTCTGGGAATTTTGACAAAGATTGCATTGAGTCTAAAGAGCATTTTGGATAGTATTGCCTTCTTATTGATATTAAGTCTTTCTGACCATGAAGATGGGGTGTCTTTGCATTTATCTGGGTCTTCTTTACTTTCCTTCATTGATATTTTATAATTTTCAGTATAAGTCTTTTATCTCCTTGGCTAAATTTATTTCCAGATATTTTATTATTTTCAGTGCTATCATAATAGAATGGAAAAGCCCTAGACAAACAAACAAACAAAAAAATCAGGAAACATCCTAAACATTATACAGGGAATTTATGAAAAATCCAGAGCTAACATCACACTGAAAAATCCACAGCTAACATAATTTTCTTAATATTCTTTTCAGATTGTTCATTTTTGAAGTATAGGAACCCATTTTTTATGTGCTGATCTTGTACCCTGAAACTTTGTGAATACATTCATTAGCTCTAATAGCTTTCTTATGGATTCTTCACATACACACACAGGATCATTTCATCTGCAAATAGACATCATTTTACTTCTTTTTATCCAATTTAGATGCCTTTTATTTCTTTTTGCTATCAAATGGCTCTGGCTAGAACTTCCAGTACAATCTTGAATAATAGTAGCAAAAGCAGGCACCCTGATCTTAAAGGGAAAGCTTTCAGTCTGTCACCATTCAGTATGATGTTAGCTGTGGATTTTTCATAAATTCCCTGTATAATGTTTAGGATGTTTCCTGATTTTTTTTGTTTATTTGTTTGTCTAGGGTTTTTTTGTTTTGTTTTGTTTTGTTTTTGTTTTTCATTTTTTAGGATGTTTCCTTCTATTCTGATGTTTTCTGACTGTCATTACCATGGAAATGTGCTGAATTTTTCAAATACTTTTCTACATCAATTGAGATGATCATGTGAATTTTTTTCTTTTGTTCTATTAATGTGATGATATTGGACTTTTTTTTTTTTAATGTTGAACCACCATTGCTTTCCTGGAATAAACCTCGGTTAGTTGTGGTATATAATTCTTCTCATATTCTGTTAGATTTTATTTGTTAGTATTTTGTTGAGGAGAGAGTTTTAAATTTAATTTTATTTAAATTTTTATTTCAGAACTATGAATAAGGAATTGTGAAACTTAGCTCAGTAAAGTGGCTAAATAATCAATGCAAAGGAAGCTATCAAGGAGCCACACTGACATGAAGGAGATTCCCAACACAGTCTCTGTGTTCCAGGATTCTGACCAGTTCCTTTCAATATTGTATCAATGGCTTGAAGATGAAGAGGACTTGTTATCATACTTGTAGCTGAGGGAGCTGAGAGGAAGACATAATATTTGAGAGAGCAAAAGAAATATTTCAAAAGATCCCAGCTGCCTGGGATAATCAGGCCAAACTAACAAGATGTATTTAAAACCCAGATTAATATTTTGGGTTCAATGAAAGGATTAGGGAAAGTGGGAGGGGGGAGAGTTGCTGGATTAACAGCCATTCCCATAAAGAAAGCTGGGGTTTAGTTGACCGTAAACCTGACATGAAAGTAGCATTCTGAGGTTCCAGAAGAAGAGTGTAAGCTGGGGCCGTGATGACAGTGTCCTGTCCACAGTGTACATGTATACACATGTGTGGTGTGTGTGGGTGGGTTGCTTCATTCTGCTCTTCACACTGCAGGACTATGAACATCTGGAACATTTATTGCCTTCAGAGTGCCAACTTTCAAGTGACAAATTGGAGCCAATCCAAAGGAGAGTGACCAAGACAAAAAAAGGACTCAAAATCATGTTGGACCAGGGAATGTTTAAGGACCCAGGGCTATTTAGCCTTAGGGAGAGAAGATTAAGTGAGGGAGTTGAGAGTTGTTTTCAAATCACATCACAGGAAAAAAGAAATAGACTTGGTCTGTGTATTTCCAGATGGGAGAAAAACACCTACTGGCAGAAGTTAGAAGGGAGAAGTCAGCCTTCTACAAGGGAGACATTTCCAGTAGTCAGTAAAGTCAAAATATCTTGGACACATTATGGGTGGCAGAAAAAGTGTTTAAGCACCTTAGTTCCCCCACCTCCTCTTCTGGGAATTGCTTCCCATTCCCTCATGATTATCACTGAAATATCTTGAAAGTTGCACCTGACCCAATTCAGGCTGATGAGTCCTTTCCCTGGGATTTTGGGACTTGGGAGTGAGAAACAGTTAGGCTGTCTATGGCGGAAAGTCCAGGAGGTAATACCAGAGAAGAGTTTCCCACCAAGAGGAGTAGACTGATGCATACTGCAAGAAAGAACAAATAAAGCTAGCACTCAGAGGAGTAAAAGAGAAGGCAGGTGCAAGTGAGAGAGGGAGAACAGAGGTGTTTGTGTTGAGTTCCAGATATCCTTTCTTTTAAATATTTATGTATTTATATATTTATTTGAGAGAGAGAGAGAGAGAAAGAGAGAGATGTGAATGCAAGGGGGGAGGGGCAGAGGAAGAGGGAGACCCGGGATAGAGTCCCACATCGGGCTCCCTGCTTGGTGGGAGGCCTGCTTCTCCCTCTCTCACTCCCCCTGCTTGTGTTCCCTCTCTGGCTGTGTTTTTCTCTGTCAAATAAATAAAATCTTAAAAAAAAAAAAAAAAAAAAAAAAACCTCTCCAGATGGTTCTAACCACCACCGAGATAAAAATCACTGTTGGATTAGAGACATTTAAAGTATCTTCTAAATTTATGACCCAAAGGCTCAATAAGAATAGAGGTTGGAAGTAACCAATACCTTCAGTTTTAGAATGTATTAACCAAGATCCAAAGAGGTCTAGTGATTATGGAGTTGGAAAGCAGCAGTGGAAAAAAGTCTAAAACCCAGGCAATCCATATCCTCTGTCCTGCTCTTACCAATTTTATATAATTTTAAAAACCTTCCTAATAAACAAGGATGCAGAGAAAGCTAGCTCTCAATCCAGACCACTTAGTTTCAGTCTTGACTTTGTGACTCAACTCACTATGTCTGTTTCCTCACCTGCATCCTCCTCACAGGGTGGTTGTATAAATTAAATGAGTCTCTCCCTCTCTCTCTCTTTCCATATATATATTAATATTTAATATATGTATATATAATGGATTATATACTCTCCATATATATAAATATTTAATATATGTATATATATACACTTATATAAGTATATATAATGTATTAAATAAATGCTTAGCAAAGAGTAAACACATGTTTGCTACTGTTAATAGTTGTTACTTTATTACTTGCATGACATAGAAAAATTCTTGCTAAAGACCTTTCAGAAGACTTTAGATGGTTATTCATTGTTGACAATTCAGAGCAAGGGTGGAGTATTTCCAGCCCACACCCAGGATCTGGCTTATTGCTTCATGTCACTCTGTTCAGTATAAGAGGCTATTGCTCCGGACACAGAGCTTGAGTCATAACTTCAGCCCTGATGGGCCACCCTGGGTAGCTCAGCTAGAGGAAAGAAGAGCGAGAGTGCTCATAAGGGCAGCTCACTAGCCACAAAAAGAAAAAAAAAAAAAAAGATCAACTTATTTATTCCAGAAAGGCTCTTGCTTTGTTTTTTATTTCCTACATACACAGTCACTGAACAAACAAATAAAAATACTTGGCTTTAACTACTCCAAATAACCACCACCAACAGAAGAGCTAAGAGAGGTATAGTGGCTTCTAAGACGACCATTAGATACTGTGAAATTAAGACATTCCTAAGTTCCTAAGGAGTAAAGACAGGAAAAGAAGGGCATGGGGGTAGGGATTCAATAAATATGTGTTAAAGGTACAATATTTCAGGGAATGGTTCACTCATTTTAAGACAATGGAGACAATTTCAGGTTCAAAGTGTGAATCTACAACTTCAGTTATTCTGTAAAGCTGTAACACTTGGGGATATCATGAAATATTTAAGTATTCTTAAAATATTAAATGTTTTAAAAAGAAAAGTTGAAGTTAAACATAAAAGAAGATGAGGAATTTCCTATGGCTGAAAGGGCTATTTCTAAATATTTCTAAATAAGGCTCATCTAAATAAATGAGGGATAATTTTCAGGAGCAGCCACAGAGAAAAGGAAGGGCACAAGACAAGTTCGCCTATCCTTGCATAGCTCCTCTCTGATGGGCTCCAGCTTTTCCTTTCTCTTACCAGGTTTTGTTGTCCTTACTCATCCTCAAGGACCCAATGAGTCTCTCCTAGACCCTGTTTTAAAAACTATTCTCTTTTCTTTCCTTTTCTTTCTCTTTCTCTTCTTCTTATTCCTCTTCTTTCCCAGTCTCTTTACTTCTGGTGATAAAGTGGAACGAACTATTAATTAATTAAATCCTGTAATGACTATTTAAGGAAGATCATAGTACGTGCTAGTTATATTTTTATTATGCTTTTTGTTGGTGTTAAATCATAATTTACATACATCAAGGTCCACAAGACTACAGCCAGGTCAAGACATTGGACATTTCCAGTCTCCCTGCAGGCTCTCTCATGTCCCCTCCCAATCAGCTCCCTTTCCAAAGTTAATTACTCTTCTGTCTGATCTCTATCACCAGAGATTAGTTTAGAACCTCTTATGATTAGAATCAAGCCCCTATTCCTTTGTATCTGACTCTTTTTTGTTCAACATTATGTTTATGGGATTCATCTATGCTGTTGCATGCAGCAGGTATTATTTTTCCCAAATGAAGTTTGTTTATTTATTTATTTATTTATTTATTGTTACTAATTTTTTTTTCTTCGAGAGTTCCAAGATTCATTCGCCATTCCCCACACCCAGTGCTCCACGCTTTAGGTGTCCCCAGTACCCACCACCAGGCTCTCCCATCCCTCTACCCTCTCCCTCCAAGTCCCTCAGTTTGTTTCTGTGTCCAAAGTCTCTGTTGTTTTGTTTCCCTCCCTAGATTACCCTAATGAAGTTTTATGTCCATAAGAAGGAATAACATTTTACTTTCTAAAATTAGACCAACCAAATTTAGTTACCTTGTACCTATGATGGTTCATGGTGGATTTTTTTTCCTCTCCACTCATCCTAAATTCCTATCCCCTAGTCCCATATGAATTAGTGCTACTCGATGAGTAGAAAAAAAAAAAGAAACAAAATCCATGCTTGGGTTACCCTCACCTTCTCAGTGGAGGTAGGGATTGTAGCATCTGAGATCTCTTTTAGATTAAGACCTCATAGGTTTTCCACCTATATGTTACCGGTTTCCCAATTTAGCGGACTTTGCAACTTGGCCACATAGAACCTGTAGATCACAGGCAATCTCACTAGTTCAGGATTTCACCTATACTACCTACCCCACCCCTCATTGTTCTACTTGCTAATTCCTTCCTACCACTAGAGGTCAGGGTTCAGTTAGTACTATAGGGGCTGAACAAGTGTGAAGGACAAATTAGCTAGCTCTCAGAAGGACCCCAGGGTGGCTGTATGGGGATATAGAGGGTTGTGTGCTGAGATTGAGATTAGGCTTGAAAAGCCTGAGCTACTCAGGCAAATAAATTGCATTACCATGTGGAAAACTGGCCTCAAGCATCACAAGTGTTATTTTTACTTATTTACTTATTTATTTTAATTGGCAGGGGCATTTTGTCTAACACATAACTGACATTTCATTTTATCTCCTTTAGGCAGAAGAATGCATCAAACTCCAGAGCAAACTTAAGCATTCCTACTTGGAAGTTCCTGAAATGCTTGGTTTCCAGATTTAGCAATAATAACAATAATAAAAACATTCTCTCTGGGGGGCTACTTGAGTAGCGGTAAAATTTTTTTTCTGACAACTAAAAATATTTAGTAGGTAAGCATCACTAACTATTTTAATGAACTAAACTCTTATTTTATGATCCTAAAGCTCTGCTGCTTAAAACCAAATTCTTTAATGCTGCTCTGTTCTTCACTCCATCACCTCAATTCACCCTGACCCCACGGTGCCCATACCAAATGGGATACAAAGAAGACTATAATTTTAATCAGTCTTGAATATTTAGAGTAAGAGAGCAAAATTTAGAGATAATTTAGGTCAGTGATTTTCAAAGAAATGGTTAAGGCATGAAGCACTTGGTTTTATTAAGTCAAACTCAGAAGCTCCACATATAGAACAGATAAAAAGTAGATTTCCTCTGGAAGACATAGAATGTGTAACTGTGACTTATGCCCATTCAGCTCCCCAAATCCACCTACCCCACTCTGTGGCCACAGAAGATATACTTCTGAAATCCTATGACTCTAGGAACATTGTTTGAAAACCACTGATCTGGTCCAGCCTCCTTATTTTGTGAACAAGGGACCTGAGAACCAGCACTTGCTTAGCTAACATCATACGTTAACAATGGTATCTGCCAAGAAATGTGGCTGAGACTAATTATTTTTATTTAAATTTTATGGGTTTTTTCCCCAAAAAACATACCACATACTTCTTATCCTAGCATACACACACACTGTTAAATAGAATGTACATATAAGACTAAACACCAGTTAGCTCAGTTTGGCCAGACCCTTGGAAACACAGTCCTGTTTGGTGAACCAGCAACCCTGTCATATTCAAAGTTAACGGGCTAAAATCATGGTTTGATAAATTTGAAATTTCATTAAGAATGGGAATTTGATCCCTTCAAAAGAAAAAGATAGTTTTATATCTTGGGTATGCACTAGAATTTGTTGCCATGGAGACCAGTTGCTAATACCAAAAGTTGGAGAGAAAGAGGGATTTTTCCACAGTAAATGAAGAGGGCCCACTGATTTGTGGCAAGAAGGTGACTAGGCCATTCACGCCCCTGGTGGGAAGGCATTGTGTACCTGGGGTGAAAGGGGAAATGAAACAAAGCCATGTACAAGTAGAGGATCCAGGGAGAACTGCAAGGTCTATACTTGCCTATACGTCATGCAAGTGGCTTATTCATATACCAGTGAGGGAAGGAAAGCAATGAAATTTGAGAGCAAGTTCCAGCAAAGACTTTTGATATCAAATGGCTCTCCAGTCTCCTATATCCATTTACATGGCTCAGCAACCATTTATTCTAATTTTAGAGGGTCTAATTGAGATGAACAGTGTTAAACTTGAGTTTAGGGAAAAACAGGGCAACTAATACCTGACAAGGATCAATGAGTAAGGAATTTGCTTAAACCTTAGTATTCACATTTCTTTAGGTCTTGCCTGTGTTTCATCTTTAACTAAAAAATAATATAATAAACATTATCAGTTATGTTTTATGCTTTTAATAACAGCCGTGTTTTAAACAGAAAAGGAATTCTTAGAGTCTTATGATACAAGAAGCAAAAATATTTGCTATTATTTTCCTCTGACTTTATTAAATCCGGGGGAGACTGCCTTTTCAGAGTATCTGGGCAAAAATAGAATACTCCATGGCAATATATACTAATATCAGCTCTTGGGCCTAGAAAGGAATAAACAGCTTCCTATGAACCTAAACAGTGAGCTGGGCTTAGTTCTTCTAGTTGCACCTAAATTCCTATTCCCTCCATTGTATGAGATTAGAACTGGGAGAAGACTTGAGAATTTGGATCCTCCTTCAGGCCATGCCTTTTCTGTAGAAGCTTGGGTTGAGAATTTGCTCAGTCACTGGCAGTGTAGCATGTTGAGGTTGTGTGCATGGGGTAAAGAATGGAGATGTGTGCTGTGCTAGGGGGATTAGCAACAGGTGTTCACCTTGCCCAATGTGCTTACTAAGCAAAGAACGGGAGGTTCTGCTTTTTCACTTTGGCTATCAGCAGTTTTTCAAAGCTGGAAGCCAAGAAGCAGAGGACTGGTCAACTAGAAGCCCCCCAATTTGAGCAATGTGGTCCAAGATGCTGCTCTGATTATGTTACATGCCTGGGGTCCTGATAATTACTATCAGAAGGAGATACTTTCCTCAATAAACGAAACTAGAGATCCTTCGTCATGAGGCAATCAGAAGAGAGAACTAAAGGTTTACACAAACTGAAGGGAAGAGAGTCAAGTAAAAAATCACCCTCTGTCCAAGACTTGTGACAAAAACATTCACTTTTCACTCTCTTCTTTGGAATCCCTATCCTTAAAATGGCTTGTGGCTGGGTGAAACCCCTCTGGTAGGCATGCAGTTCAATATATTTGTGATGGTAAGACAATCATTTTCACTGCTTGAATAATTAACCCATGAAACTCTAGTGCTTATCTTCTGAGCTCCTCAGAGATAGCCCTGCCACCAATCACCCCTCTCCTGAGTACAGAAATAGAAAGGGGAGATAAGCGATTGGGACAGAGATCAGACAGATAAGAACCAAAGTGTAGGTTTATGAACTGATTAAGGGTATGAGCTGTTGACAAGGGCTAGGACTACATGCATAACCAATATGCTTCAGGGAGGCCAGGAATTTGACTTCATGCCTTGGGACTCTCAGTGAGCTCAAGTGGTAAACCTTGATCCTCAGTTGACCCAGCTAGGCCAACACCAAAACTAGGCAATGATGGAAATAGTCATTTATATAGCTAAGGGCAAAAGATAGGAGAAATCCTGCCTCTCCTGTAGGAGTAAAGGATAGAACCTTTGAGAAGAGCTTCAGCCCCAGGGTGGATCAGGATCAGACCATCCTCCAGGAGGAAGAGATGGATGTGAAGGTGGCAGGTGCAGAGCCCAGACTGACAGAGCACGCTTCGTCATGGTCAGTACCACTCACTGCCTGTGAATAAAGTGATCAACACTTGAATGAACCTTACTTACCAAGTTGGTTCTACATTCACATCTACAGCCAGAATGGGAGCTTTGTCCTAGAGACTAACTATTCAGATAGAACATGCCATCATTCAACAAATTATTTATTGAGTACCTACTATGTGTTGGGTACTAGTCTAGGTGGGAGCAATAGAATGAGAAGCAAAACAGATTCCTTGCTCTCATGGAATTTATAATCTAATAGAATAGGCTAATACTGACCAAGTCAACACATCAACGCAGAATTAAAAACCATGGTGTTCTCAGTAAGCATACATCCTTTCAATCTGCATTCTTCTAGAGAGCCTCCTCTAATCAGACATCCAACAATTCTTTCTTTTCTGCTCACACCAAGCTCTTGGAACAGCCTTCTGCCTTTCTTCCTCTTCTCTCAAATTGTTTTTTTCCCCTACTGGTGCTTACTTAGAGAAGGTTTCTCATCAGAGAATGTCAGGGACCTCCTCTCCCCCTAAATACAGTAAAACAAGGTCTTTTCCCTCAGATAACCATGGAATGAGAGCTCTCCATTTTCCTTTCAACCACAGAGTGCAACAGCCCCTATGTACAAAGGCACTGAAAAATTACTCTGCCCACATGGCAGTACACAAATGGGGGGCTGAGATAGGCAGACATTATAAGACTTGTGTATGAAGGCCTCAGAGTTAGTCATTGGTACCACATTCCAGAAAAAATCGGACTGGAGCTTTAACCCAGCTGGACCACATGAAGAGTTGGCAAGAGATTCCAAGCTTCTCCAGGGAAACAAAGATACATGAATCCATTTTAGAGACTGGGTTGTCTCCCAAACAGTAATTAGATTCCTGTCTTGCATCCCACAATCCCACAGGTGTAAACCACATGAACAAATATGTGCTTAGGGGGGAGGGTAGGGGTGGTGGGGGAGGTGATGACAGTTCTGAATTCATAATGCATCATCTCAGGTGGCAGCTGTGCATCTGTTCCATATTTTGAAACCCCCTCCCATACCAGTAGAGCTATTTCAGCAGATAGTATCTCAGATTGACTGAAAGAAATGTCGTGTCACCCAATGTCCTGAAATGGCTCAAGAAGATGGATAAGGGGAAGGTGTCAGGGTTGAAACTTGTATTTTACCTCCCGACTCTCAAAATCATTCAATGGCAGCTTTAATGCAGTATGGGAAACTGGACTTAATTAGCAGGAATGAGCCCTCTATGTGGGAGCTCTTGGACAGGCACTTTGGGTCCCTGTTTCCCCAAGCTCTCTCCCAGGGATGGGATTGAACAGTTGTGGCCCGTGGGGCTCCTGCAAAGTACTTCCAGCCCATATGTGGCTAAAAGTGATAATCCCAACACGTTTTGTGGAAGAAAAATTGTGCTGGGAACAGCAAGTCAAGCATTTGCTGAGTTTTAGTAGGAGGTGTGAAAAATATGTAACTCTGCTCAGGGTCATTCCCATTGGCCTCACTGCTAGCCATAGTGTGTGTGAAGGGAGGCAGAGGCAGCTCCAAGCTCACATCCATCTTTCTGTGGCCCCATTAATCTCTCCTCTTCCTGAAAACCAACTTATCTTGCAATTGGTTTAAAAATCTCCCAGGGCTGCAAATAGGACTGCTGCTAGCAATGAAGGGCCTCTCTGCTAATTAGAAAAAGACGTCCTCTCTGGGTATGAGACTTGCAGACAGATGCCCCCTTCAGGCAGTCAAGGAGTGGAGGTGCACTTTCTTCCAGGCTGACTCGGGCCTGTGCCAGGACTCAGGGCTCAGCAACTGGAGCACAGGCTGGTTCAGACCTCCAATTGCTTCCCCAGCTGAACCTCACTGTACCCACGGGCCATGGTGTCAACACCTCTTCTGTGGCTCACAAAATTGGCACTAATTAGTCTTGTAGCTGGAATGCACTTTCTTCTAGCCAATTCCCCTTGCTGACGTCTGCATTCATAATCATCTGCCCTTACCAAACACTGTATGCTTGGAATCCCCTCAGAGATACTGATAGGCATCAGAATCGAATCAACAAACAGAAAACAGCCCTGGATTCTGTTGCACTGCCTTCTTCTGTAATGACTGGTTCTTTAGACATGAATTGTAGGTACAAATACCTGCCAGGCAATCTTTCCCCCATGATTTTCTCTCTAACATTTTCTTTCCACCTGAGAAATGGGCTGCATGTTCAAATTCATATTTTTCCTGATACTGGGGACAATTTTCTGTCTTTTCTTTGCCATTAGTTTGTTTCTGATTTTCATAAGCCATTTCCTCAAATCTTGTTTTTTTCCCCTTGGTCTTTAGGTATGCCTGCTATCTTAAGGCCTCACGATCAGTAAGAATAGTAATAATAATGATAAAAAATGAGCATTACCATATACCAGATGCAGATGCTATTCTAAATGCTTTCTATGGATTAACTCATTTTAATCATCACAGAAGCCTTATGAGATTGGCATAAGCATTGTTCCTGTTCTAAGATGTGATAACTGAGACAAGAGAAGTTAAGTAATCTGCCAAGGTCACAGAGCTAGTGAGCAGTAGAGCCAGGACTGGAGCCTAAAGTAGCCTGGCCCTAGAGTTCACACACTTAGCACTATGCTATATTGTCTCCATCTATCCATTTAGGAAAGCTCTGTCCACTTTGCTATCCATGCTTCCATTGGCTGCCAGAGAGATGGCCTTCATACTAAAGGTTATAGGAGAGGAGGTAGTTATATATAGCTAAGATAAATAAGAAAAGTAACTTCAAAGAGCCACAAAGGAATATCAGTCTTATCATGGTGTGTCTAGTGGATGACTGTGGGAAAAGGTCCCGATAGGGAGGGCCTTGTGGGCCAAATGAAGTCATGGTGCAGGAGGCTGGTGGTCTTCAAACATTTCTTTTTACTAACTAAATGTCACAGGGAACCACAAAGCAGGGAAAAGGATAGTTGTTCTGGTATAAGCCAGGGTCAAGGCCATGGAACCCCCGTTCTCCTTTCCAACAAAGTGGTGGTGCCTTCTAGGGTTGTGTTACTCAGAGGTTTTGCTTTGTGAGTTCTTGATCTGAAGAGTATAGGTTAAAAGAAAGATTTTCATCAGAGACTGGCAAGGTTCTGGGGGGCCCAGAATTCCAGGGCTCCTGCAATGACCTGGGGGTGAAGGGATGTGGGCTTGATCTAGCAGAGGGAAGGGCAGAGAAAGGACAAAGCTGCCAGCTACTTTGAAGGGTAGGCTGGTGGTGAAATTTGCTATCTGCATCCAGTTGCTCTCAGAGGTTTGAGGGACTTCTGGTCTTTATCACTCGGTTGGATGACCTTCTTAGCATCTGGGTGGCTCATTTTGGCTTTAATCTTTATTTAGCATGATTTGAACTATGTGGTCTCAAATAATGGGCTCTAAAACCATTCTTAGCCTTGGTTTGATTCACAAAGTTACCACACTGAAAATAGATGTCTAATATTTACTGAAATATTGAACAAAATTAAAGTAATTATAAAGAAATAATTGGTTATACATAATTACCATAGAATAAGATAAGAATGTTGCTGGATGGTGGGAAAGAAGCTCTATTCTTGTACTGCAGGAGTTTTTAGGCATAATATTAAGTAAAGGAATGGATAAAAAAATGCAACCATATTTCTTCTACCTTCCTATCTGGCAACATAAATTGACATGGTGTTAAGTAGACAAGAATTTCATGAATTCTAGAATTGTAGCTTACTATGGTTGATAGTTGGAAGTGCTATATAAATTCCCTCAGCATCAGTTTCTAAAATAAAGAGTATAAAACACACGTCCTAGGATGGGTTCTAAAGATCAAAGGAGATGTGATGGGCAAAGCAGTGAGCTCAGTGGCACCCAATAGGCATAGTTAAATAAATGCATTATACCACTTCCTACCACAGTTTTCTCACTTGAATAACATATAATAGTTATACATCTTTGACAGGTTTTTGAGAAACTGAATGAGGTAATCCATGCAAAAGCACCGAGCACTCCTAAGACTCTACTACTAAATAGAATAAATGGTTTGGAGTGGCTGACCTTAAGTGTAAGAAAAGGGACAGCACCTAAATCTGAGAAGTACTTAAAAGGAGAATTTTCTACCTCTTTGTAGATTAAGAAACAACACTGACAAATTATGACCCAATCAATACACAGGGGAGCCCAGCAGTAAACACAAAGAACTGGGTGATCCATGGGTTTGGGGTCCCAGTTTCGTCCTCCTGGCAGACAAGCTTCCAGAGAAACCAGAGCTCTGGTACTGTTCTCTTCAGGTGCTCGGGCAGCTGACTCAGTAGAAGAGATCCCTCCTGAGTGTGGCTGACTCAGAACTGTCTCTCTGTGTCAGTTTGCCTACTGGGACAATACAGACTTTGCCTCAATAATTCAGAGACCATAAATACTGTTTTAGTGTTGCCTACCAAGCACTAATCCTTTTATTTATGTTTATTGACTTATTTGAGTTGGGGTGGTAGGGTTAGAGTTGGAATTTTTCATTCTCTAAGTATATGAAGTGGCCTACAGTAAAAGGTATATAAAGGAAGTGTCTCAGTCAGCTCAGGCTGCTATAACAAAAATACCACAGACTGGGTGACTTATAAATAACACAGTTCTAGAGGCGAGGTAATTCAAGATGAAGGCAGTGGTGGTTTTGGTGTCTGCTAAGAGCCCACTTCCTAGTTCAGAGATGGCCATCTCCTCACATTTTCCTCACATGAAGGGGCACTGGGGACTAATGCCAATCACGAGGGCTCTACCCTTGTAACCTAATCACCTCCGAAAAGCCCCACCTCTTAATATCATCACATTGGGTATTAGGGATTTAACATATGAATTTTGGGGGACACAAACATTCACTCCATGCAGAAAGAGACCAGTGAAATAAAAATTTAAAAATGTTGGCGGATATGGGTATAGGTATAGAATTCAATGAATGCTACTAAATGATTTCAAATATCGGATATTATCAAAGTCATAAATCGCTATGCCAATACTGCTATTTATAAATATCTACAGTGTTGCATTTTGGTTAGAATGTCATCATATCAATTGTTAAATAACTTGCTTAATACTTTTTTTTTTATTTTAGAGACTATTATTGGCTTTAACACCACAGAGTTCACACCTGCTTCAAGCAGTTAGCTGTTATAGATGACTAATTCAAACAGGAAAAGAGGACAGGTAAGCCAGTATGAGAGGATGAAAAAAACACAGAGCAGGAGTACCTTATTATTTATTATTAACTGTTTTTTTGACTAAGTTAGTGAAATAATGGGATGACTGGGATAAAACTGCAACAAATTCCACATTTGTTTGTATTCAACAAATTCCAGAAATCAGCACATAATGAAGATCCAGTAGCTTCAATCTAGTCAAGCACTAACTAGGTACCAAGCACAATGATAAAGGACATTAAGTCATTTGGTCCCTAGAGTTGTGCCGGATCAGGCAGTCACTGTCCACATGTGGCTATTTATGTTCAAATTGCAGTTAATTAACATTAAATAACATTAAAAATTTGGTTCCTCATTCACATTAGCCACATTAGGTACCTATTCAAGTAGCAAGCTGAGTGCTAGAGACCATTGGCATATGTGGGAGATATCAGGATGTTAACCCTGCCTTTGTCACTTACTAGTTATGTGATCTGGACTTACTCAGGTTATGCCCTCTGAACTTCAGTATTCTCATCTGTAAAATGGGACTAACAGTACCTGTGTTGTATAATTGCTATAAAGATTGTAAATGACAAGTTTGTGAGTCACTTGCAGATTGTTTGCTGCATAGTGGATGATGAGGCGGAGGATGGAGGAAGATAAGGAGTGGGAGATGGGGGAGGGAATTCAAATTCTTTCCTCAAAAAGCTTCTGGTGCGACTATTACAGCATTTTGGTCACTCCCAAGAAAAAAACGTGTACAGCTATGGTAGGAAAACTCCACTTTCAGCACATTTCTAGCATCTCCATAACAAGTATCCCCCTCCGTGACACAAGGGTCTTCAATGCCTCCATGTACTTAGGCTATTGTCCACTTCCCCTATTTCTCAGGAAGAATCTCAACACTTAGTAAATGACTTAAGATTTTGAAGGTATCACAGCCAAAAGTTTAAAATTGATACTGCGGGGCGCCTGAGTGGCTCAGTTGGTTAAGCGACTGCCTTCGGCTCAGGTCATGATCCCAGAGACCTGGGATCGAGCCCTACATCGGGCTCCCTGCTTGACAGGAAGCCTGCTTCTCCTTCTCTCACTCCCCTTGCTTGTGTTCCCTCTCTGGCTGTGTTTCTCTCTGTCAAATAAATAAAATCTTAAAAAAAATTATTAAAATTGATACTAAAATAAAATCTGGTATCAGTTTACCCATGAGAGGGCACCCTGTAAGTGAATAAAAAACCAGTCTCCACCTGAAATTCCAAGAACCAGTGAGCATATATTGGGAATAGTTTTGGGGCGTGAGCTAAGCGGCTCCTCCTGAGACTAGCCCTAATCATGTCTTTTTTCTTTTTCTGACCTCTTACAGACAAGACTTTGCTTAAAATCCCCCTTGTTGTTAGGAAGCCGAAGCAGCCCCTCCTTTAGAGACCAACACACCTGCACTTGTTCTGTTTTCTTCTGTCACAACCCCAGTTGGCAACATCTGGATAAGTAGCTACAATGCACCTTTTCCTGTCTCGAGTCTCAGGCTCCCACTGACAACGAGGTCAAGTGTTTTGCTTAATTCCATGGCCTACCCTGCTGTCTCTTCAATCAGTGCTGTCATTCCCCCAGTTGGAGGGTCAATGACTCGTCTGGACAATAGGTCTGCTATAAGCGAGTCTTTGCCTGGGGTATAGATTACTCATAAATCATATCTTTATAACAGCAATAACATTCCCTGTTGTCTAGCAGGTGCGTTGACTAGTGGTTTGTGATCTGTCTGGACAGTCAGGCTTCTGCCAAATGCATATTTGTGGAACTCACGTAGTTCACAGATCACTGCCAATATTTTTTTTCTTGCTTCCTCAAGCAGACTTTTTTCTTTTTGCTGCCAAAGCCAGCATTAGGGATGTGCAAGTGACTATTAAACAATCCAACTCCTTGCCAAGTCTCTGACCATAGGTTCTCCATGTCCCTGCACATCATTGGACACTTATCCTGGTAACGCCAAAGTACTTTAAATGGAAGGGAAAAAGGACTCAAATTTGCTAAGCCCCAGCACTGTGCCAAGCACTGTACTCATTGCCTCACCCAGGAAATTTTATTTGATCCTCTCACCAAACTCAGGAGGTAGGTACTATCTTCAATGCCATTTCATAGATAAGGAAATTGAAGCTCAAAGAAGTTTAATAGCAATACCAGCTAGAGGTTATCATGCTCTGATGCCAGGCACAGTGATAAAAGACATTATCTCATTTAGTCCCTAGACTTGCTACAGTGTCCAGTAAGGTAACAACTAGTCACATGTGGCTATTTAAATTCAAATGAATTCAAATAAAATAACATTTAAAATTCAATTCCTTAGTCATAGGAGCCACATTTCAAGTGCTCAATAACTGCATGTGGCTAGTGGCTACTGTCTTAGACTGTGCAGGTAGAGAATATTACTACTATCATTGCCCAAGGTGATATTGACCAGTGCTGCCCTAGAGCAGAACTGTACATAGGTACAGGTACTATGATACTTTGGCATTACCAAAATAACTGTACAATACTGTATGGGTACTACGATACCCATAGTATGGATGAGAAATAGAAACTTCAACTGGTCATGTGACTTGCTGAATAGCAGAGTTGGTGCACTAGATCCAGGCCTGAATCCAGTGCTAGGAACCTTGCTCATAACTACAGTTCTGTTCTGTATACTCAGTGACTTATCTAAGGTCCTGCCACTGAATGGGATAATGTAGGGCTCCTGGGCAGAGGCCGCCTTGAGAATTCAGGGATAGCTCTTGTAGCCTCACAACAGACTCTTTGCAACAAGGCTTATCTTCATTGCTAGGCATGCAATCCATGTTTCTGGCATTTTCTTGATCTGGTTTCACTCCTGGCGTTACCGACACCCTGCGCTGTTGGCCTCCACTGGTTCTGTCCATGTGCACCTTTAAGGGTCTCTGACCTCCAAGGGGACCCATCTCCTGCTCTCACAGTGTCATTTCTGTCCTCAGAAGGTTGTGCTTGGCTTCTCCAGCTGCTGCTACTATCCATTTGGGCTGTAGCATTTATCCCTGGAGACTCCCACAAAGTCTTTATCATTCTCTGAATGACCTTGGAGGTGGACTCAATCCCAACTAGCAGTCTCAGTCTGTGACTCTGGCTTGCTCCAGGGAGCATGAGGGATAGAGAAAAAAATAGGTTTCAGATGCTATTATACAAAGCTCTTTTGCTGTTAGGACCCAAGACTTTTTCCGTGTCCTGAAAAGAGATGTGGTCTGTGGCCAGGTTTCTTCTGCTAACTCTAGCCCACAGCCTCTGCTCTTTTGGGAACCATGTCACTGAGCCAGAGCCTCAGCCTCCACTTATTCCAAGGGCTCAGTACTCGCCATGATACCTGGATTTGTCTGAGATGTCTTAGCATTGTAGATACCGCACAGCAAGAGCTGTATGCCTTGCTGAGTGACCCTAACAAGGTTCAGTCCTTGGCAGATTGTGGAGAATAACTAAAGCTTCTTTAGTTATTTAATAGCCTTTATTATTCATCTAGGACTCTGTTTGATGTGCATTATTTCATGTACTCTTCACAGAAGTCCTCAAGAGGCATATGCTTTTTTTATTTTCACTTTACAGACCAGAAAATCAAGGCACAGGGAAGTAATTTGCTTGATCTATGGAAATTAGTTGAGATGAACATTTAATCACTATGCTGTATTACTTCTTTTTTGACTCTAATTCTGGAAATAAGAAATTATTGTCCATGATTGGCTGATGAGAAAAATGAGTCTTAGAGATTAAGGATCTTTATCCAGGAAGCAGAAAATAAGTGGCTAAACTGGAAATTACCATAACAACATTAGGGTATATGTTAGCTATTTTTGAGAGTCCGATTTTAGGCAAGTTAGCAGTACATAGCTGTTTTCAGATAAATAAGAGTACTTTGTGAAATGTAGGTCACTCTACACATTTAAGGTACTTTCTTTTATGTAGCAAACTCACAATTGTGTTAAATGTTACTTCTTGATTGTATTCTTTATATTAGGACTTATAATCTCATCAGTGCTCAAAACCCAATAAAAGAAATTAAGTTCATTAGCAAGGATTAAATTAGACTGTATTAATAGAACAATGTGGCTTAACCTCAGTAAAAATTCATTCCTCTCTTGTCTAAGAGAAGTCTAGAAGTGAAAAGTCCAGGGCTGGTATAGGGGCTTCTGTGGGGCCTCATTTTCATGGGCCACGATGGCTGCTAGAATCAGGGCCACTGTGTCCATGTTGAAGACAGTTGGATGAAGAAAGCACAAAAGAAGCATAGCTATCACATGACATGATGAGCCCTGAGTGGTATACGCAACTGATGATGAATTGTTGAATACTACATCTGAAACTAATAGATGCACTATATGTTGGCTAATTGAATTTAAATAAAAAAACCAATAAAAGCAAACAAACAAAAAGAAGCATAGATGTCTTCCCATCAAGAAGGTTTTGTTTTGGGCACCTGGGTGGCTCAGTGGGTTAAAGCCTCTACTTTCGGCTGAGGTCATGATCTCAGGGTCCTAGGATCGAGGCCTGCATCTCTCTGCTCAGTAGGGAGCCTGCTTCCTCCTCTTTTTCTGCCTGTCTCTCTGCCTACTTGTGATCTCTCTCTCTCTCTGTCAAATAAATAAAATCTAAAAGAAAAAAAAAAAGAAGATTTTGTTTCTATTTATATCCATTACACTAATGGAAGCCTAGGAAATGGAGTCTCTTGGTTATGCAAGCATATGTCTGGATAAAAATCGGGGTCTTTTTAAAAAGATTTTATTTTTCATTTATTTGAGAGAGGGAGAGAGTGCACATTTGCAAGAGAGCACAAGGCGGGCAGGGTGCAGAGGGAGAAGCAGACTCTCCACTGAGTACAGAGCCCTACTCAGGCCTTGATCCCAGGACACTAGGATTATAACCTGAGCCAAAGGCAGATGCTTAACCAACTGAGCCACCCAGACACCCCCAGCACCTTTTTTCTGAGAAGGAAGAACAAGTAGATTTGGGGTGGCAACTAGGCATGTCTGCCATAAGTATTAATGTCCAGAATAATCTACAAGTGTTATCTACTAGGTAATTTAGGCATTGCCTCCATTTTCTAGCTTACCTTCCAGTATGAGTTTTCTGGATAAACCAGTAGGAAGGCCTTCAATGCTACATGGCACAATTTCCAATTCTGTGGATCTCAGAAACAATACAAAACACACATTGTTTTCCCTTTTCCTTGTTTGACTTTTTTTTCTTTCTTGTTAACTTCTTATTAAGATCTTTGTAGGACCATTTTCCTCTAATGATGATCTTGGAAAATCCCAATTACCTTTCTTATACTTCCTATTCTGTAAGTTATCTCCAATTTTTATTTTGACAGTGTATTTGTTAGAAAGCAGGATTCATCTCTTCAATTTCTTTCCTACTCTTTGTTTCTTGTGTCTACTTGAGCACCATTAGATTTGAGCTTGACAAAACTTGAGTTCAGGTTGGGTGTTAACCTTCCAAGGAGGACCTTATGTTAAGCCATTTATCACCAAATAAGTTGGAGCAGCAGCACTGCTGAGTAAAAATCCGTGGAAAAGTGCTTTAATTATGTTTAGTTAAAATATCAACTGATTGAACATCGTGGCTTCTCTAGGGGCTCATACAAGGCAGGTGGGAGTTCAATGAAATAATCTGTAAAGTTCTGAGATTGATAATCCCTTAGCCTTGTATTGAGAGGACCCAGGAGAGTCAGCAATTGGGATATCCAGGCCAGAGACAAAGGGGCACTGAAGGGGCCACTGGAAAAGGCCAAACCTCTTTATAATTTTTGCCAGAATTCAGCCTTTTCCACTTTTTTTAAAGATTTTATTTATTTGGCAGAGAGAAACACAGCCAGAGAGGGAACACAAACAGGGGGAGTGAGAGAGGGAGAAGCAGGCAGGGAGCCCGATGTGGGGCTTGATCCCGGGTCTCCAGGATCATGACCTGAGCTGAAGGCAGTCATTTAACCAACTGAGCCACCTAGGTGCCCCTAGCCTTTTCCACTTTGAACTTGAATCAATCATGCTTGAGGGAGGAAGGAGGGGGCAGATGTCTCTTCTATGAAGTGGAAAGTACTTGGAGGGCCAGCATACAGGAGTAGCCCATTGGGTGAGTGGATGAGGAGTACACATCAGAGCTGCCCTCTGAACTCTCCCTCTCCCTCTGCCTGCTTCCTCTTAATCTTGATCCCTGACACATATTATTCTATCCCTACATTTCAATGATGCCCAGGGTTTTATAAGCTGCACTTCTGACTTCTCACTTACTATACTCTCCTTGTCCATCTTACCTACCCAAATCTGTATCTCCAAACCAATTCTTTCTGTTGAGCTCCAGACTCACAAAGTAGCTTTCACAGGTATCTCAAAATAATCTATCTACAAATGAATTCATCCCCTCCCCCCACAGAATATACTGTTTCAATATCCCTAGTTTTAAAGAGTTACACCACCCAGCTACCTATCTGCCTACTTGAAAGCCTGAGAGTCATTTTAGACTCCCTACCCTTCTTCCTCCCTTGGCCTGTTGGTTAGCAGACCCCCTCACTTCTGTCACCTTCTCCCACCACCAAATGCTCACCACTTTTATCCACATTAATATAATAATTTCTGGCATTCTCTAATCCTTCTATAAAAACTTTTTTAGTGAAAAGTCTATTAATAACAGGGCCAGTATTAGCAAATATAATCACTATTGCTTATGTTTTCTTGGTGGATGCAAATGCTTTTTACTTATTATCTTCAATTCTCATAACAGCCCTGTCATGTGCTTATTGTTTTACCCACTTTTCACATCTGAAAACTCAGGCTTATAGAGGCTAGACAATATCTACAATATCATCAAAACTAGTAAGTGGTGGGATTCAATTCTGGTCTTTTGAGCTTCAGATCCTGTTATTTAAAAATCCTTCTTGTATCCACTTGTTCCTCTGCCATTGCCTTCAAGATGGAGTTTAAACCTTCTCAGCATGGTGTACATGGGCCTTGATGATCCAGCTAGTGCTATTCCCCAACTTCCCTACTGCCATGTCTGCATTCTCTCTACACCACATTCATTCATTCAGCTTCAGGATCATTCCCTCCCTTTTTGTGTCTCTTGATTTTGCAAATGCTGTTCTTTACCTGGAAAGGTCTTTCCCATGGATCACACTACTTTGGATCCAAACATTCGACTCAAATATTCAAATGTCACCTCCTCTTCAAAACCTGTCTGGCCTTCTGAGTCTATTACTTCCACTGTCCCCTGAGAAAACCACTGGTCATTGAATTATTATTCTGACTTTTCACTGTTTCCCCTTTCCTTTTTAAGACAGAGACTCTTTTATTCCCTTTTCCTATATTTCTCTTGTATCTAGAGCATTTCATTCTCAATAAATGAGGATGATGATCATGATGATTTCCATGATGATGATGATGATGAAGACAAAGCTGATGGTGATATAGTCAATAGGGATGAGTTTGCCCAGGACTTACTCTTGTCTTTCCTTAAGCCCTTCCTAATTCATTCTATCCAATCCGATGGCTTTTCACATCTACTTTTATATTAATGACTCCAAAATTTTTGTCTCCAGGCCTGACTTCTCCCTTGGGCTCTAGATGGATATATCCAACTATTTCCTTAATGTCTTCATTTATAAATCTAATAGGTATCTGAACCTTAACATATAGCCAGAACAGCACTCTGAAGAATTTCTTTGCTACTTTTCCCAGTCTTTTCCATTGCATTTACTAGTCCCATGTCTCACTTGCTTTCTTTGACTAACGACTGAAATGGTAACCACTATGTCTCTCATACTCTACATCCAATTCATTAGCAGATCTTGTTGACTTTACTGTCTCCTAAAATAATAACAAACCCCATATCTTACCATATCCCTCCTTTATCACTGCTACCACCCACATGTGAGTCAAAGTTATCTTTCAGTAACAGGCTTCTAACTGGTCTCCTTGTTTCTATTCTTGTCTCTCTGTCATCTATTCTCCACATGGTAGCCAGAATGAACTTATCATGTCATATCATGTCATTGCCCTTGTTTGAAATGTCCCATCCTATCACATCTGAAAGTAAAATATTCTACGTCTCCTACCAGGATCTATAGGACCCTGCTGGCTACTTCCCTGATCTGATCTCTGCCACCATTTCTTTCTTCCATCAGGCTCTGGCCAGGCTGACTTTCATTCTGTGCCTCAAACTAGATCAGCTTCTATCTGCTGCAGGCCTGGGAACTTGCTATGTCTTGGCCTAAGACACACTTGCCTTCAGACCTTTGCATTTCCAGCTCCTTCTTGCTGTTTTCTGCTCAGATATCCCTTCCTCAAAGCAGCCTCCTCTGAGCACCCCACCTCAAAGAGTCCCACCTGCACAACTGCTCCTTACTCCATTACCTTTTCTTCATCTCTGTGTTAGCACTGATCACCACTATCTGAAATTAATTTTATTTACTAATCTACTTATTCATTTACTTCTACTTTATTATCTATTCTCCCCAACTAGAATGTAAGCTCCAAGAGAAAAGGGACTATATTTATATAGCTTTATATTTATAGATATAGAAAGAAATGTTTAGATTTAGATTTTAGACATGTACATACATATATATAAAATCTCCCCCTAAACCCCTTTATGATATGAACACAGTAAGATCACCAACTCTAAAAGATTGAATAATAAGAAGTAAAAGCTTTTTCATTCTTTTTCGTGCTGCCTTAAAAATTTCTCTTCAGAAAGTCTATTGCATTTCAACAGTTATGCTCCAAAATAATAAGACATCTGAAAAACTAATGATATGACACATGTAACAATATGGATGAACTAAAGAAACATCATTCAGAGAGAGAGAGAAAAAAAGCCAGTCAGCAAAGAGTATGTACTATGCTATTCCCTTGGTGTAAAATTCACAAATGGACCAAACTGATTCATGGCAATAGAAATTAGAATAGCAGTTACCTAGTAGAGGCCATTGGCTGGGAGAGGTCTGAGGAATCCTTCTGAGGAGTGGAGATGTTCTTGATCTCGACAGTGGTGAAACAGGAATGTACACATAAAAGTGCATCAACCTACACACTTAGGATTTTTGAAATTTACTCTTTTCATATTATACTTCAATCAAACAATAAATCAATCAATCAAGCTCCTAGTAGAAGCCAGTTAACCACAATGAGATCAGAAGCCTGAAGGGATTTGATATAAAGGGTTAGGAAAAAAAAATATTTTAGGATTCAGTGCAAGCTTCTCTCTAGGAGAAAAAAAAATCTCTGGAAAATATAGGGAGACTGTTCCAGCACATCATGTTGTATCCTTGCTGTTAAAAGGAAAAATCTCCTTAAGCCTTTACATTGACTTGCTCCATTCCCTGTGGCTCTCAAGCACAATAGTGAATGTAAGCTACAATAAAAAGGTCATTTTCTTCTTTCAGCAACAGTAACACAAGTGGCTACATTTCCTGATTCTGGATTGAGTTCAAGATTTCAAATACAACTGGACTCGTTTCTGATTAGAAAGTTTGATATTTATCATCAACTTCCCTGTCTTCCATAACCAGTATGAGAGAGATTGTGAAAAAGTAAACTGAAAGGGACCATTCTTTTATTCAACAATTAACCCCATCTGGGTAAATAATACGGCGCGGTGCACTTGAGCCATTGCTGTTAGGCTCTGAGTTCAGAACTCAACACGGCTTCAAAGCAGCGTCGATGAAACGATGACAAGATGCTACAGAGGTGGCTTTTTATGTGGAATATAATGCGTGTCTAGTGTTACATAGTACAGTAACGAGGAGAAGAGGGTTGTAAAGACGGAGGATAGAGTGTCTGGAAGTACTTACCTGAGGGAAACACAATCTTGGTGTAGTGCAGGCCCTTAGGCCTAGAAACACAGTATATGCTCTAGAAACTTGAATATTCGAAAACAATTTCACCAAGGGTTGTAAGGTTTCCATCACAGGCAAATAAAAACAAAATTCCCTAGCAGTCACGGAGGCAGCCAAGAGCTGAGATGCTTCTGAAAACCTGAGCTTCATTCCCTCTTTTATCAGATAATTTCATTATACAAAGGGGCATATGTCTCTTAAAAGTATCAAACAGCACATTAGAACCGTGAAAGCCCATCAGTCAACAAATCCTTTTGATAAAGATCGATCGCTCTCTGAATAAGGGGAAAACATAGTCCAGGTCAATCTGTCAACAAATGCATTCAAAAATCTATACTCTGAATTGAGACAAGGAACTCTAATAAACTGAGATTACTTTCCAAGAAAATATTTGGGTATCCCTACAAGCCCAGGCCTCACACCTGACTGCATTTGGCATCCCCAGGAAGAATAGGCTAGTGATCCATGGAGGTGTGCAGGCATCTTTGGTTACTTCTGAAAGGCAGGACTCACCCAATTTCCACCCGCCTGTATCACTTTTAGTAAATGGCACAGGGATGGAAATTAGTGGGGGAACAAGTTTGAGACCTGGGCAGCTCCGATTTCTCAAGTAGATTTTCTATTGTAATGTGGGTACTCTGAAGATCACATGAGAGACCCAGGGTCTGGGATCTGCTTCAACAGTAAACTGTTTGCAAAGCCCCTCTGGACAAAAAAGCCTTGTGCATCCAATCTGTCAGTTACAGAAGTCTCTAGGTAGACCCATAACCAAAGTAAAACATGGAGAAAATAGATTTGGACTGTCTTTGTAACTTAGGAAAAACAACTACCCTTGTCAGTTAGTTGAGGTCCTGGTTTTGCCAGGGGAAGAAACTCACTTACTGAGTCCCTAGGTTCTATGCTGTGCAGGTTGCAACATCAGCTCATTTAATCCCAGCACTGCACCAGAAGGCAAATGTTATTATACCCATATTACAGAGCTCCTAGGAGGCATAGGGAACCACTGTTTTTACCCACGACGTTTAACTAGTGTCCACTGCGGTGCCGTTTGGAACCACCGTGTCCTGTGTATCAAGTCTGTCCACCAGGGTGACTATCATCCTCTGGTTTTTCTGTTCACGTCATAGTCCAGGGCCATATACCCACCATGCTCACTGATTCCCTTCTCAGTAGTTGGGCTGACTTCTGGGCAGCAGAGGAACTTCTTGGCTCTGTTCTGTTTTATTTTGTTTGCCATTTAGTAACAGACCCTGACTCAAGGTGTCAGCCACATAAGGAAGGACGGGGCAATCTAAGCTGCACAGCTGGAAAAAACATTGACCAAAGCCCACAGTTTAGAAGCATATGAGCACAATATTCCTTGTCTGGATAGTCAGAAGGTCTACAAATTGGATAGGTGGTCAGAAGCCTGGGGTGAGGAGAATGATACAAGACAGAGACTCTGCTAGGGTCAAAGAGACCAATCAGGTCAATTGGGAAAGACATGACTTAGATTTCAAGAGGACTGGATTCAAATAAGAACAGTGTAGGACTTGGGGCAAGGTAATTTACCCCACTGAGTGCCAAGTTTCATCCTTAGCACGTTCAGGATAACGGCACCACCTGATGGAAGAAAAGTGAAGATTAAAAAGAATAATGCATAGGAAACACCTAACCCAGTGCCTGGAGTACAGCAAGCCTTCAGAAGTCTTGGGTCTCTCCATTTCTCTATCTATCCTCTTCAAGAAGAGCCAGTTTGACAGCGACATTGACCCTACACCTAGTGTAAGAAGGTAAGTAATGACTGGTTGGGCCGACAAATTCAGACACAAGGTGTGATGCAGCCCAAAACAGAAGCAGTTCTCAGCAGCAGCCACTTAGAAGCCATAAGCACCACTGCTTGGGAATATGTTGGAGCAAGCAGAACTGATTGTTTTGCTTCCTTGCCACAAAGCTGTGCAACAGCAAAGAGAAGTGCTCTGATATTCATCCCACGTAGGAGTCTGACATGGTAACTGCCTGGGCCCCAACTTTAAACACAGCAGCCATATTTCCATCACTATTGTTATCCCATCCTGGATGACAGCCACTGCCCCCACTCCCCACCAGTCCTCATCTCAGTGTTCCAGGCCATCATCTCTTGGTTTCAGCCTGGATTCCTACTTGTTTTTTCAATGGTATAGCCTGATCTCATGAGCCTAAAAATGAAGAATAAAGGGGGATTATACATACTGAAGTAGAGGAAAGAATCTCATCTTTACATGAGATATCTGTGCATTTTACCCCTTTCTCCTTCTTTTCTCTTAATAGTTTTGCTGGAAAGTGACTGAACTGGAGTCCTGGTCTACCTTCTTCCTTAAGTGGCCTTGGTAAGTCACAGACTTCAGTTTCCTATTAGTGAAATAAATTCATAGAAGATGGTCCTTCCATTCAAGCATTCTGTGAGGCTGTTATTCTATTTCACAGGTTTATGTGTATCCTTAAAGAGGAAGGAGGCAAAAATACAGTTTAGGAGGCTGTGTAGAAGGTAGCACTAGACATAGAGTCCTGAGTTCAAGACCAAGGTCAGTCACTAAATTGACATAGTCTTAAGTGAGATACTTCTCCTTTTTTGAGCCTCTTCTCCCAAGCTATAAAAAAAGAAAACTGATATCAGAATTGTTAAGGATTCTTCAAAATCTAATATTCCACAGTAGAAAAAAATAAATCCTCATTTTAGGGCATAATTCATATTTCAGACCCTTTGCCAGGTATTGAAAAATCTTTGTGGGCAAAGAACTAAAAACAGGCATGGGCTTTCCTGAAGCTCCCTAGTATTCCTGACAGACAATAGAGGGCACTCTTGGCATGTGTGCATCCAAAGGGTCCCTAGAGACCCTGGCATGAGCATCCACGGCACATAGTTTTGCTGGAGCTTAAGTTTTTATAAAATGTTACATAAAGGTTCTATCTACCCCACTTGCCTGCCTGTTGCTTACTGAACCATATTTAATCTCCATTTGGCCCTTGGTTCACCTTCCATGAATTCTGATATTTATCGGGAACTAATCTGGGGACCAGTTCTCCTATATGCACATTCTCATGCAAATATCGACATAGATCTGACATCCATCTCGGCTCTTCTACCTCTGCCTTAAGCATATTTTCACCCACTCTCTTACTTTAGAGGAACAGAACCTGTTCCACATTATTTTATCAAATTAAAAGAGAAATTTAAAACACAAAAACTGAATTAAATTCCAAAGTTTATCTTGTTCAGATTCAAAAAAGTGCAGTAAGTGAATGCATTTGGGGTTAGCAGGACACATTTCTTAAAACCACATTTGTCCTTAAATGGTACTGTCCACTTAGTGACAAGGGCACAGTCAACTGCATCTGCTCTTCAGTCTACTAGCCTTGCTTGAGTCACTTTTGCCTCAGATTCATTAGGCCTAAAACCATGGGGGCTCTACTGCATTATCTAGGCCACTTCCTTTGTGGACTTCTATGAATGCCATGAATTGAGTGGCTTCATGGTTTAGGTGAAGGGTGTACTTTTCAAGTGGAATAGAGCTTTATGCGAATCCCTGCTTTGCCACTAACGAATGACCTCGGGGAAGTTGCTTTCCTTCTCTAATATTGCTTTTCGCATGTTCAAAGTGGGGATAAAACTACATCCCTTCTGAGTTTTTTCTGATGATATAAAGAGATAACCCATGAAGGGCCAAGCACACATAGAGAACATTCAGTTGGGGTTAGCTCTCTTCCCTTCCTCCTCTCTTACAACATAGGCTTGGTTTTACCCATCTGGATGTTTTAGCAGGACTTATCAGTTATCCTATGCAGGATTCATTAGTGTATAGCCAAAGGCGAAAATAAAAGTAAGTAGAGGAAAGTAGGTGAGACTTTTAATCTGAGTGTCCAAAAAAAAAAATGTCCTGGTTTCTTTAAAACAAAATCATGTGTAAAGGTTTAATTCAGAAGTTTGAACCTTCAGTGAAACAACCGGGGGACAGTTGTGGAAGTTAATTGCTCTACAAGCACCCACGGTCTTCTGCTACCCTCTCAGCCAGGGCATCTCAGGGCTACCAGCCGGATCCATTCTGTTTGACTAATCTCTTGGAACAGAGATTCACTAAAGGTAGATTCTAGCAGAGTTTTAGAGCATCCCTACTTGACATGCAAATAGCCTTAAACACCAATTCATTTGGTCTTTCAAATAATATACTTAAATAGTGGGCATAAAGCTGCAGAAGAAAAAACTACATAGGTAAGTCTTCTTTGAGTTGAGCAGGTGGAAACGCCTAACACTTGGGGCCATTTGTTTGACCTGGCAGAGATGACAAGAATGTGTAATGAAAAATAACCTATTAGTTTTGAAATATTTGTCTCTGAAGCACCAAGCATGCCTCTTTTAAGTACAGATGATATGATATATATGATCATGCATATGATGGTGCCAGTAGTTGCTCACAGGGATCCCATTTCCTATTGAATTTTGACTTTTCCATAGAATTAGAATCAATGGTCACTTATAGATTAGAATGTATGTGACAAACAGAATACTGCCTTTTTGACAAATAATTTCAGCTAAGTTTCTGCTAAAGAGTGTTTCACTTTAAGAAAAAAAAGGCTTGACAAATTCAGCGCTACTTCTAGCAAAACAGCATGGCAGATTCAATCAGGGTTACAATGATGTTAAAATGCAGCAGCATTCAAAGGAGTATGGCTACAGGCCTCAACCAGGTGCCTTAATATACCAGACAGAAGGCCAATGATACTTTTTTCCCCCTGAGGTTGGTATATTCCTCCTATTTTGTTCTCTGTGATTCCAAGAGGAAATGCTTATAATTATTTGCTCTCCATGTAATGATTATCACATTTTTTATTTCAGAGCAAACACCTCTGGAAACACATTCCTTGTGGTAACCTGAGCCCCCCCATTTGGGCAAGATTCTGATTGATTTCAGCAGAACAAAGGGACAATTGCATCTCATTTGAAACCCAGATGAGGTGCTCCATATTTCATTCTAAATTGGGAGTGATGATGGTTGGGTGGCCATAACTTCAAGGGAAGAAATAAAACAGCAACAATATTGAACAGTGCTGGTGGACAGTGGCTTTTTCTGGGGGCTGGAACTGGTTAACTAAGAATTGAAAAGTCATCCTTTGGTAGCCTGAACAGGAACCTGCAGTCTGCAAACACTTATTCCCATCAACACTGCTCCAAGGAGGTGCCGAAATGCAGGGTCCCTCATTCCCGTCTTGTGTCTGTCCTGGTATGAATTAACAGAGGGGAACAGGAAATGGATCAACACTGTTCATAAGTAAGGAGGCCAGGCAGGAGGGGAGGTCCTTCTGCTTTCAATCAAGATAGAGGGTACAATCTGAGGCGTCATCAGTACATCTCAACCATCGGTAAACCCAGGCTTCTGCAGGGAGTGGGGCTTCTTTCTGGATGGAATTACACACTTTGTAAGTAAGAATTATTTCTTGTATAGAGTACCTGTTAGCTTACAGCAAAAATGGGGGTGGAAGGAAAGACATGGAGTGGTGAAGTAAGCAACACAGAATGGACTCGACACTGGATTAGACAGAGAAATCATTATCATTGTCAATATCAATATTCATATTAATATTTTAATAGTGATGCTTTTCCCAGCTCCTAATATGGAAGATCCTGAGAGAGGAAGTTTAAAAAAAAATCTTTGCCTTTCATGGGGACCTTTAGAATCCAGGAGTTGAGAAACAATTTTCCCTATGCCACTGGATTATTCGTGTTTTAGTGAACACTGTTAGCCTTGCTTTAATATTGACACTGATCCTTGCTTTGTTGACATCTTGGGTAGCTACTATTAAGAGCTGGGAACTAATTTGCTTAATTTCAACCTTACTAATTCAATAAGTTTCCTTGTTTACTTTGCTTGCTCAGCAAGCCTTTGAAAAATGAGACTTTCAAGTGATTTCCTACTCCAGGAAAGATTTGTACATGGGCACTTGGTCTTAATCAGAGAGGGGATGGACTTGTCTGGCTGGATGTGGTTGGAGGTACAGCCTACCCAGCAGAGGCAGGAGTAGGAAACTGGAAAACTGCCAGCTTCTCCTGAGTCATCTTCAAAGCGTGACTACAGGATTCCATTTGAAATCAGTTCTCCAACACTAAAAAATACCCATATACACATGCAAGCACAAAGCAGAAAATACATTCTTTTTTTGGTCATTTGACTTGTCATTAGTTGCATCCCAGTTTCTCTCCTTTTGTACACATCAGTGAGAGTTGCCTATGTTTTGAAGAGTATGTTGGAGATAAACTGTGTCTTGAAACCCCATTTTTATTCAGCAGTTTGGTAGGTCAGCATCAGAGCCCACCAAGATTCTAGTCACCTCCTTGTTATACATCAGGTGTACCTGAAACTATTACTTATTTATTAAACCACCACAGCCATGACCATTTATGAAATAGACCCAGCTTTTTTTCTCTGCAAAGCATAACACAGTAAGGTATTTAGAAATATGACAGAAGTGTACATCATATAGAGTGGGTCTATCTTCATTAAGATATTCCCCAGTGCTTAGCATAATACCCTTCCGATGGACGTCAGATGCTTAATAAACCTTTGCTGAATGAACGATTTGTGCAGACTATTGACAACAACTGAGGACAACTCAATTGGCTCTGAGTAAATGCTTCATGTACTCAGAAAACATCACCAGAACTGTGTTTACACAAAGCCAAAACCACATTTAAAAATTACTCAAACCAATTCTTTGGCAATACTCAAGTAAAACCAATGAACTATTTGTTCCCTAACCAGCCCTCAGCCCCGATTTTCAGGGTTTGTCTTTGTGTCCTATAAAACTGACCTGGGGCAGGAGTCCCCATTATTCCCTTATACTTTGTTTGTTTTCATTATTATTTTCTTTTTGAAAGGGAATGTTTCTCTTGTAGTCCAAATGAAGGGTGGTCGTTTCCATTTCAAACTAATCATAACAGTATGATTGGAGAAGAATAGCCAGGCAAATTTTATTTTACTGGCCAAAAGATCAGTCCAATGTAAAGAGGAATTTTCTTGATTCTGGGACCACAAAGCTGTGGGGGAACTCTTGGATGAAAGTCATAATCCAGCGGAGAAGGATGAAAGGAATTTAAAGGTGAATTTGGGGACTTTGGAAATTTAATACTGTGATTTGGTATCAGATTTAAATTCTTTCCAAAGCCACTGTGAAATCAAGGTGGGGGAGGGGTGACTTACAGAAAGTTGAATGTTATTAAAACTACATATAAATGTATTTATCAGTCCCTTTTCCTCCCCTAGATAACACAGTTCTTTAAAGTTCTCCATAAAAAGATGATTGTATTTTATTGAGCTGCATCTTTTAACAAATTAAAGGACGGTTGTGTCTAGTACTGAAGATAAAAGTATATATAAATGTGTAAAGCACAAGCTTAAACCGAGACATCGTGCTGCTATTCCATATATCTGCAGATCCAGCACAACTTGTGGAGATAAAATACCAATGAGGCTCATAGTTGACTGCATTCTTCCATGGCACAGAGAAGGTAGCTATGACAGGAAGTAAATTCCCAAATGAGTGGCTAAGTGGATGGCTTCCATAGCCTGGAGACGTCTGTGCTTATGGGTCTGAAGACATTCTCTTATACTCCCAATTAGAAAACCCAGAGACAGGGAAAATAAAGGAACAGGGCTGTCTTGTAGAGCAACACCTTCAACAGAGTTCCCAATAGAGCATGCTTATTTTTCCAAGAGCTAAACAATAAGGTAATACGTTATTCCCCAGCAGGCCCAATCAGCCATCCTGATTTGTTAGTTCAGGGCTGGTAGAGGTGGTTGGTTTCCAGAAAGAAAGTCATACCGTCCTACAGGATAACCAGCCCTGGTTTCCCTATGCTTTATTGCCACCAGGGGTCATCCTTCTTAGCTCTAGGGGCTCTCCAGTTGGAGGGATAATAAACTGTTATTGGGGTTAAAATTGCACAGGCTTCAGAAACAACTGAAGTTTGAGTCCTGCCTCTCATTTTCACTCTCTCAAAGACTTCATGCCTTTATCGTAAAATGGAGACTATAACACTGCGGTGCCTGGCTTACTTTAAAGAACAAATGAGGTAAATGTGGGGAGAGTATTTCTATACTATAGAAATTAGTATAAGTCAGGCATCCCAGTGTCATTTTCAATTCTCAGGAACCTTAGGGATTTTGATCTTAATAGTTCATTTGATAACATCCAGCCAGGTGGGTATCCAGCTTATAGTAAACAGTAAATGGGAAAGTTAAAAATGAAACAAGCAAACAAAAAAACGTTTATGTAAGTTTTCTAAATCACTCTCTATAGTTTTTATTTGACATTTGCAATAAATTTTTTTAAACAATTTCAGTATTTCAGGCTTTTTTTTTGTTTAAGATTTTATTTATTTGACACAGAGAAACACAGCTAGAGAGGGAACACAAGCAGGTGGGGAGTGAGAGAGGGAGAAGCAGGCTTCCCACTGAGCAGGGAGCCCGATGTGGGGCTCGATCCCGGGTCTCCAGGATCATGACCTGAGCCGCAGGCAGAGGCTTTAACCCACTGAGCCACCCAGGCGCCCCAAATAGTATTTTCTCCCTCTCTCATTCCCCCTGCTTTAGTTCCCGCTCTAGCTGTGTTTCTCTCTGCCAAATAAATAAATAAAATCTTTTAAAAAAGAAACTGTTTTCTTATAAGGCATCAAGCCAATAATAATGTCCTTTCTTATAATAGGTCAACTTCTGCTGTGGAAATGGAACCTCAGAGTGGTGTGCATGATAAGACTTTGAATAAACCTACAGGCAAGGAAGGCCTATCATTCACCCAACAGAAATATGCAAGAGAACAAAGAGAGCCTAGAGCAGGGTGGTTTCATATTTTACACTGAAACAGACTGCAGTTATGTGTGTGGTCAGGTAACCTCCATGGCCCCTGTTCCCTACTCTTTTATCTATTGCCCATACCCAGGAGAGGGTTCCTCCCATTAAACCGTTAGCTTTGAGACGATTGAACTATGTTTTTTCTGGGAGTCCTCAGGACCTAGTACAGTGACTGGTACATAGTACGCATTGAAAAAAAATGTTTGCTGCAAGCAGGAATGCTTAATGTAAGGGGTACAAGGGAGAAGGGAAAATAGTGGGGAAAGGAAAGCAAGAAAGGAGAGAAGAAGGAAGGAAGAATGAAAGAAATTAACATCCTTTAACATCTTGCCCTAGTTCCACAGTGGAACTCTTCTATCTTCAAATTTACCTGTGTGGACCTCTGTCTATTATAGAGTGGTGAACTCCTAAGTGTTGCCTACCCTGGGCTTTTCTGTCCCTTCTGTTCCACCTACTTTGCAATTAAGACCTCCTAGTGTTCATTATCACTTTGCTAGGAAGGGAGCAATAAGGGATGCTGGAGGAGAGGCAGTTGGTAAGAGGTAGGGGAACCTGTCACATCTCTGATCAAGCTGCTGTTAGGACAGCATCTGGAACCCCAAACACCAAAGACCCTAGCCAGAAGTCCACCTCTATCCAGACCCGATGGTCTTAGAAGTCCAATGGTTGGTTGGCTGCAGGTGACTTAATGGAGTTCTCTCCCTCTCTGTGACATTGTCTTATCCAAGCATCACAGCCTAGATGCAGTTTCCTCCCTGTAAAATAGGTCCTTTCACCTCTGACCCACACAAGACCATCCTTAACCCTTTATCCACTATGAATTAGCTTTGCCTTAAGAAACAGGTGCTCTGCTTTCCAGATTCCTGTAAGTCACACCTGAAATAGTTTTATTTTTTTGAAAGATTTTATTTATTTACTTGACAGAGAGAGAAACAATAAGAGAGGGAACACAAGCAGGGGGAGTGGGAGAGGGAGAAGCAGAATTCCCACTGAGCAGGGAGCCTGATGTGGGGCTGGATCCCAGGACCCTGGGATCATGACCTGAGCCAAAGGCAGACACTTAACAACTGAGCCACCCAGTGTCCCTGAAATATAGTTTTCAGGTTTTCCTTAGCCTCTGAAGCTCCAGGCTAGCTGTCCCTCCATGATATTCTTTCTTTGTAATGACACCACCATTCACCTGTTTTTTATTACATTATTTTATTTTTTCAGTGTTCCAAGATTCACTGTTTATGCACCTCCATGCAATTCATGCCCTCAATACCCACCACCAGGCCCAACCATTCACCTACTTGTTCTGCTATCATTCCTGACTTCTCTCAATTATATCTCATATCCAAACCCTCGTCAATCCTTTCACCACCACATTTGGAAATGCATGTCAAATCACACCACCTTTCATCCATTTTAGTATTATTATCCTAATTCACCTTACTGCTGCCATTCAACTACTCCACTGAGTTAGACTCCTAACAAGTCCCACAGCTTCTACTCTTGACCTCTTCAGTCTACTCTTATGGGATAGCAGGTGGTCTTTTTAAGACAAAGTCAGCTCATAACACTTCCTTGGCCAAAACAACCCACTGGTTTCCCTCATCTCACTCAAAGTAAAATCCAAAGTACTTAATTTGTCCCACAGACCCAAACAATCTATTTACCCCTTAACCTCCGACCAATGTCCTCCTCACTCACTCAGCTGTTCCACACAGGACCCCTTGCTTTCTATAGACATTCCACACACTTTTACCTCAGGGCCTTTATGCTTCTTCCCTCTACCTGAAATGCTCTTCCCCAGAGATCTGCATGGTCAGATTTTCACTTAATCCTGTTCATTGTCTGATCATGGTCACCGTCATCCCATGAGAGGTGGTGACATACTTTCCCATTCTCTGATTCTACTAAGCTTTCTTTCAAAGCACTTATCACCATCTCACATGGTGTATATATTCATTTATTGAACATGCATTATCTCTTCATTGAGTAGAAGGTTCAGGAGACCAGGAACTTGGTGATGGATTGTAGAGAACCTTAGCACAATGCCTGGAGCAGAGCTGGTGTTCCACTAGTATTTGCTCTGTGAACAAAAGAATAAATATGCAGAAGGTTTCCCAGAGGACTTAGCAGAGGGCTGGAATTGTTTCAGAGCACAGGAAGAAGTGAGGCCAGTGGTTCTTCTTACTAGATGCACATCCCCACACCACTGTACTGCCCTGGACCTGAGCCCCTGCTTGTTACAATGAAGCTTTGGCTGGGCAAAACCAAGGTTCAGAGAGGAAATCAACATGGGTCTATCTATACACTTGCCCTTTACCCCATAGGCTTGATCAGGTGATTCCCACCTCACAGTCTAACAATTCTCAGTAGTAGTAATAACGTATTCAATTCCCCAGTGAGGCAAGTAGGCTCTTTTAAAAGCCAAAATCAGGGACACCTGGGTGGTTCAGTTGGTTAAGTGACTCTGAATTTTGGCTCAGGTCATGATCTCAGGGTCGTGAGATCAAGCCCCATGTCAGGCTCTGTGCTGGCCCTTGTGTCCGCTTAGGATTCTCTCTCTCTCCCTCTGTGTCTCCCCTGTAAAAAAAGTTAAACTGAGGCACAAAGGCATAATCATGAGCTCAAGATCATACCAGCAGTTGGACAAGAACTCAGGATTAAAATCTAGACTTCCCTTCTTTTGGGTGTTGGCTATCAAAAACATTGTGCTTGGAGCTGGTCCAAGATTCATGGATGTTTCGTTCAAATAGAAATGAAAGAGAGCCCCTAAAAAACAGACTGGTTTGTTAACTTTCCAAAGTTGTGGTCATTGTGTATGATACGATAGAGGAGTTTAAGCGATCAGAACATTAGCAAACCTCCCTTTGGGTTTCTCTGACTGCTGCCCTCTGTTTGCAGACATAATATTCAGTTTCCCCAAAACATCTCTGGTTACTGAAAGTAAATTTTGTGGGAAAATGGTGACGATGGTCAAGCAAAGAGTTAACACAACGCAAACAAAAAATCCAGTTTGAAATATTTTTACAACGTTCTTTACACTTGAGAGCGGTGGAGAAAAAACAGGATTTTAAGTGCTGCTCTTTTTCCCATTAGGTTGTCTGCTTTTACAGGTGGCAAGTTTCAGTGAGATCTAAAGGCAAAAGGCTCATGCAGAGATGGTCTGGAGCAGAAAGACCTGACCCGCCTGACCTCCTGCCCATGCATACAACATAATCACTCACAAAATAGATACTAAAATAATGTTAGCAGCCGCCTGGCCTAAACTAATAAAACTGAGCACGTTGAGAGTGAAGGCAGAAAGCCTGTCCTTAACTCACCCCCTTGGGCCTCGGCATTACTTCTTCCCTGGCCTGAATCAACGGAGCTCAAACCAAATGGCTGTTTGCACCTCCCTGCTTTTCCTTGTGTCATTCTGACACTCTTTTTCCCCCCCCAACAGGGCCTGACTCAGTGAGTTTAAATGCCCTTCTCTTTCTCACTCACCACATGCAAACTTTAATTAAGGTTGTCTCTACATAACACCAACATAACTTGTTGAGAAGTGAAACAGCTCATCAAATCACTGGGCTTGGGGCCATGAGAGGAGGGATAGGGAAAGGTCAGAGGGGGTCAAGGATGACAGCAAAAAACACCCTAAGTGCCCAGATGGGTTCCTTTTCACAACATTCTCCTTTTGGCCTTAAGCACCAAGTCTTTTCCTTGCATTCTATAGAATAAACGTTTCTTCACTGGGATAGACGCACATGCCCTGAAGCCATTCTGTTCCTTTTACACATAAGTTCCCCACACTTTATCATCTCTGTGCTGTCCATGTTAGCAGGGGAATTGCTGATCTCTCAGAAAATGTTATCCCTCATAAGACAGAAATCAGAAGCTCAAAAAGTTAACACCAAGTCCATAGCTTCAACAAAACATTAATTTTAAACATTATAAGTGTAATAAAAAACTAATTAAAAAACTTAAAGGTCGGGGTGCCTGTGGCTCAGTTGTAAGCATCTGCCTTCGGCTCAGGTCATGATCCTGAGGTCCCAGGATCGAGGCCCACATCGGGCTCCCTGCTTGGCAAGGGGGCCTGCTTCTCCCTCTCTCACTCCTCCTGCTTGTGTTCCCTCTCTAGCTGTGTTTCTGTCAAATAAATAAAGTCTTTAAAACAAAACAAAACAAATTAAAGGCCAAGCGAGGAACTTAGCTTGCATTTCCCAGCTTCAAAGTCACAAAGACATGAATACCAACTGGGAGGTTTTCTAGGTGCTAATCATCAACTAGGTCATATTCATATGGTAAAAGAACTTCCAGGCCCCATTTCTCCAACTTGTAAGCTTAAGCAGCTTGTACAATATCATGGAATGAGTAAACTCCTAAGCTCCTTAGCTTTGCAGACTTAAGAGATGTTTATTAGTATTCCATGGGAGCTACCCTGCCTCCACAACCGTCCAAGGACATGTTTCAGGCGGAGCTACAACATTCCCTTCAGGCTGCAAAGAGAAAAGGCCATGACCCCAGGCTGCAGTCAGAGAGAACACAGAGACAGAAAGCATCACAGCATTGAGAAGGGCAACGGAAGGCATTCCTCGGTCTTTGGTACATTGTCCAATCACTCTGCTGAATGTACTGGGGCAGGCAACACTCCTTAGAACATGACTCATGAATGCTGAGTAAAATCTGAATTTCTGAAATGTTTCAAATAAGATCAACAATGGGCAATGGAATTGACCATATCAGTAATAACCCAGACTTACTGGGCTTTGACTACAACATGTCCAGCCCCTGAAATAGGACAAGCATAATGAAAACAACAATTTTCTTACTGCAATAATGATCAATAGATAATATTTATTAAATGCATTTGTGCATTTTACGTATATTGTCTAATCCTAATTGTTATATTCTAAAAAATGTATACTGCTTAAAATTTAATTAGAAATTCTCAAGGATTATTGCTTTGAAAGGGGTAAAATGACTATCTGAACTCTTGTGGACTTCTGTTTTGAAAAGAATGATTTGAAAATAACTTTAAAAATCATATGTGTTCTTTTGACCCCAAAACTCCAATCTCAGCTATTTTAGTATAGAAACACTTATACAAGTTTATGCCATCATTTGTACATTGATATTTACTTTTGCACCATTTACAAGTGGGAAGACTGTTAACCTGTTTGTTGATAAGTATTTTTATGGCTCAATTATGGATATCCATAGCAGAGACGTTAAAAGCATAGGCTCTGAAGTCAGAAAACTCTGACTGGATTTTAGCTCTACGTAGTTGTGAGAACTTGAACGAGATTCTTCACTTTCATAAATTTGTTTATCCACCTGTAAAATGGGGAAAATAATATAACCTAACTATCAGTCACTATGAGTGAGATTTTAGTAGGATAAAGCACAGAAATCACTTAGTGCAGCACAGGCACGTAGTGAACACTCAGTAAATGTTAGGATTCTTTTGTTGCGATTATTATAACCACACTATGGACCACCATGCAGCTATTAAAACGATGAAGTAACTCAATTTGTACTGGCATAGAGAGAGGCCCGTCCCCATAGTGTTACTGACTAATGTCATCTTTCTTGCTGAATGTTCTTCCTCATGCCCAGCCCCACCAGACTGCAAATTCCAGGAGGGTACAGACCACTCCTGCCTTGTTCTTCACGACACCCCCAGGGCCTGGACAGAAGCCTACCACATGGGTGCCTGGGTGGCTCAGTGGGTTAAAGCCTCTGCCTTCAGCTCAGGTCATGATCTCAGGGTCCTGGGATCAAGACCAGTGTCGGGCTCCCTGCTCAACATGGAGCCTGCTTCCTCCTCTCTCTCTGCCTACTTGTGATCTCTCTATCTATCAAATAAATAAATAAAATCTTAAAAAAAAAAGAAGCCTACCACACAGTAGCCAATCTATTAAATTGTTGAATGAATAAATGAAGAGATGAGTAAAAAACTAAAACAAAACAAAAATACACAAAGTGTTTATATGTATATTTAAAGGTCAGAAGCAACACAACAAACTATTGACAGTGCTTTTCTTTGAGGAGAACTTTGTGAGAAAAGTAAATTTTCATCTACATTTATATTTATTTTTAAAATTATATAATCAGGGAATGACAAAAGATGTTCCCATGTCAAGATTATAAAAACCTAAATGATCCTATGAAAAATGTGTAGGCTTATGGACACAAACTAGAGAAGAATGTGCAGACAAAAATGGTAATTTTTAGGTAAGTCGTATTGCATTTTCTCTTTTCTAATCCTTTGTTTTTACTCTAACGTTGTTGTTTAAAAGTATTTTAAGTAGATTATATTTAAGTGTTCTAAGAAACTCTCCAAGAAGGGTAAAATGCATTTTCTATAATTGTACCATAAGAATATATTCTGAAGAGAACTTATTACTAAAGTTACAGAGTTCCTACTATAAATTTTGGAAAATGCAGAAAATATATTTTTAGAAAAATTCTTAGCATTTCAAGGTAATCAACCTCTCAGTTACAATTCTAATGTTATCTAGACAGAGTTCAAATTGAAATTCAGAGACGATGGAATCCCTGGATTTATAGCCAGAAGACTAGAGAAATCTTACAAAGTTAATGAAGATCATGTCACACGGTACCACACAGGTACACTGAGCATCACCCTCTTTCAAACTGATATTCTGACTGATCAGCTTGTTACTACCCTAGGCTAAACTGGGCACTCCCTGAAGGCAGGAACTCTGTTTATTTTACTCTTTTTGTTCCATTTTTAAACCTCAGTGCTAATTACAAAAACTGGTATATTGTTAGCAATTTATTATTTATTTATTTATATTTTATTTGAGAGAGAGGTAGAGCATGAACATGAGGGGGAGGGGCAGACGGAGAGGGAGAAGCAGACTCCCCTCTGAGCAGGGAGCCTGAAGTGGGGCTTGATCCCAGGACCCCAAGATCCATGACCTGAGCAGAAGGTGGACACTTAACTGACTGAGCCACCCAGGTGCCCCTCAATTTATTTTTAAATGAATGAATCATCTTTTGAAATATAAGGAAGACTTCTAAAAGTGGGACTAGAAGAGAATGGAGCAAGTGATAAGAGAATAGGAAGTGAGAAAGAAAGAAGGAAAGAAGGAAGGAAGGAAATATAATAGTTGGAAAGAAAGAAGGGACAGGATGAGTCAGAAAGTGCCCCTTCTGTTCTCTTTTCATTTCTCTTCTCTGTGATTACAGTCAAACAAGAAGTCATGCACACCACGTCTTTTTTCAGAGGCTGACTTCAGTAGTGGCTAGGCAACACTTTCAGAATTTATTAGCTCCTGGAAAAAAAGGATGAGACTTGAAGAGAGAGCCTAGAACAACATTTATTCTGGATCTCAGTCTAATCTGAAGCTACACATCTGGGAAGGTAGGAAGTCAAAAGGCCCAATTCAGCCCTTCAGCTGTGGCAAAGGGCAGATAACTTTATAAACAGCATGAAAAAAAATTACAAAAAGACAATAGCCAGTTAAAACTGACACCCAACTTCTTAACACGTTAAAATAAATACAGTCATAATTCATGCCCAGGATGAATGAGCACAAGTCACCATTTATTTATTTATTTAGCATAATCATGCATTCTAAAAAGAATCTCCCCCCCCCTTTTTTCCCATTAAAAAGATGGAAAGAGGAAGGTAAAAGTGAAGGGGAAAGGAGAATAATGACTATATTTCTTGAAGGCTTTTGGTTTTCTCTCCATTTTGATCTCCCCCTTGACAGAAAATCCATTTTGGATGGGCAAGAGTAAAATTATGCACCATTTTTGAAGTTGGCTTGATTCTTAAATCTGATAGGACTGAAAGAATATGGATTCTCTTGTCAAGTTGTACACTCAGTCTGGAGGTAAGAAGAGTACTAAAAGAACTGTACATGAGAGAGAATATGTGTGAGTGTGTGTGAGTGTGTGTGTGTGTGTGCATTTGTCAAAGGACTGTAATGAAATCAAGCTATACATTAGGGATAACCTTTAGGATAAAATTCAAAGTCTGAAGCTCAAAGTTCCTTCACCACCTGCTTGCTAACACAGCCTCATCCTCTGTTTTCCATCCCATGCATTTAGCTTCTCACTGCCCTCCGAAGAAATCATGCTCGTTCCTGCCTTATATATTTGAACATGTTGTTTCCTCTGTGGGAAGTGTTCGTCCCAATCTTATATACTAGCCCATTTCTGTGCATACCCTAAGTCTCAGTTTATAAAACACTTCTGTTATGGAGCTTTCCCCACACTCCCCAAATAGGGTTAGTTGCAGATTTAGTTACCTCCTCTTCTGTGATCTCACAGTTCTTTGATCATATGTCTACCACAGGGTTTCATCATCTGTTTATGTATATTTACATTTCTTTCCCACTAGACCCTGAGATTCTCAAGGGCAACAGCAATATTATTCTATTCCCAATACTTAAGTAAGGCCTGGCATAGAGGATATACTTAAAAGAGATGTGTCGCATGAAGTACCTTGAGAAGTATTCAGACTTGGGCCTTCTAAGGAAGATGGCTTTATGCCACCTCTGTTCTTAAGATGAAGGGAATGATCCTGGAAGAAACACTCAGGCATGATTGAAGTCTGGCAGACTGGCATGCAAATAATGAGGAAGAAAATGTAACAATCAGAGGTGGTAAAACTCAAAATAAATGGCATGGCCCATTTGTACTCCCTACAGCTTACAAATGGGGTGACAGCATTAACAGGACTTGAGAGGCAGCACAGTCCAACAGATAAGTAGGAGAACAGACCATGGATTCAAATTACAACTTGGCCCCTTGTCCTCAAGTGAAAAAACATGCTTGGGGTATAATCACACTTGGGTGTGATCTTGGGGGAAATAAATGAATCTCTGTGCCCATTTTCTCAACTATAAAATGTTTCTGGTGTAAAGATAAAATACATTAGCAGGTGTAAATATTTAACAATAGTTTCTGGCTTGGAGATACACAAATTTATAAGTCACTGAACCAGGAAAATTCTAAGCTCCAAAGTGGCCAAGGTTAGAAGCAATATCCAGTTGAAGCATAAAGTTCAACCATCTCACTCCTAAGCTGGATCTTCTCTGTTCTCTGCCTGATGGCATGGACTTCAACTGTGAGATAACTAAACTTCAAAAGGCAAACTAATTTTTTGGTTTAAAAAATAAGCTATGTGGAAAACTGAACTCTCTGAAAAAGAACAGGTAAAATGACCTATTGGTGTTTTTTGAAAGCTGTAATCTATGCTATAAGTATATAATAAACTGCAGGCATGATATTTATGCCTGAGGCTTCTATTCTACATGATATTGTTGAGGAACATGGTGGCAGAGAACTCCCAGGGAATGGGAGAATTGCTCTTGCTTCCTCTGATACATAAACTGAACTCAGGGAAGTCAAGGCTGACATACTGAATAAGGTTCTGCAATACTTCAAAACGGGTTTGTGTTTACATTTCATTGTGAGATTTTTTTTTTAATGGTTTGAAATGACTCAGAGGAAATTATGTAATGTTTATGGAGACACGTGCTAGAAAATAAACCAGGAACCACAACTGTAGTGTTAGAGGTAGCTCCTGAATAAGCCTTCTCATTTGTTTATTTACAAAGTGTGTTTTAAATAACAACCAGGTAATTAGAGAATTTCCAGTTCTGGTAATGGCAGAATAGCTTGAATTGGAGTAACCCTCTTACTGATGACAACCATGAATTTTGGACCAAAAAAAGAAAGAAAGAAAGAAAGAAAGAAAGTCACTTGGAAAGCCTGCAGATAAACCAAAAGCTGGCAGTTGTTGAAGGAGGTATGAACCTTTAAAGAAGAGATGTCAAATAGGTTAAGTCACATTTCTTTAACTTTCTCCCCCTCCCCCAGGGCACTTCCTACTTTGCATGAGAATAAGGAATAGAGCTCCCACTCCTGGACTGAGGATTTGGAGGATGGATTTTGGGTTGCCAGTGCCGCTGAGAATTAAGGAAATATATCCTGGAAAGGAGGTAGCGATAGAAAAAAGAGCACATATCTGTATAAAATTCCACTCAAATTCTTGGCTGACTCTAAAATTATGAATGTGCTATAGGCAAGACTCTAAAGAGATATCAGGTGAAGGTACACCTGGAAGGAAAAGTGCTGAGCAGAGATGTCAGCAGATAAAGTGCTAGGGGAGATGGTTTGGACTTCAAGTTCCACCAAATTAGAGGGAATTAGTAAATATCTCAGCTTTCCATTGAAGGCTCAGGAGGACCATGCCTTTGAAGTAAGGACTATATCCTAGGACTAAGGCCTGAATCTTTAGGACTAAGGCAGAACTAAAATAAATCTTCCCTAATAAATCGCTAAAACCAGGCCTCTGTAGAAATGAGATAATCTGTATAATTTAGTATTTGCTAATACAAAACTCTCTTTAAAGAAAAATGAAAAATCTAGAATCTTTATAGTGCTTCTTCAATAATAAAACATATTGATAGGATGAGCACTAGGTGTTATATGCAACTAATAAATCATTGAATATAACATCAAAAATTAACGATGTACTACTATATATTAGCTAATTGAATTTAAATTAAAAATAAATAAAGCACGGGCGCCTGGGTGGCTCAGTGGGTTAAAGCCTCTGCCTTTGGCTGAGTTCATGATCTCAGCATCCTGAGATCCACGCCTGCATGGGGCTCTCTGCTCAGCAGGGAGCCTGCTTCCTCCTCTCTCTCTGCCAGCCTGCGATCTCTCTCTCTCTCTCTGTCAAATAAATAAATAAAATCTTTAAAAAATAAGGGGCAATATAGAAGATAGTAGGAAAAGGAAAGTAAATGGGAAGTAGGGTAATTCAGGGAAAGAAACGAAACATGAGAGACTTTGGACACAGAAACAACCTGAGGGACTTGGAGGAAGGGGGTGGGGGGATGGGAGAGCCTGGTGGTGGGTACTGAGGGCACCTATTGCATGGAGCACTGGGTGTGGGGCATGGGCAATGAATCTTGGAACACTGCAAAAATAAAATAAATTTAAAGTCTAAATAAATAAATAAATAAATAAAGCATATTGTCAAATTTAAAATAAGAAACAACTTGTTAGGCAAGGAAGCTGGAAAAGGTGAGCTATGATTCAAGAGAAAATATAGTCTACAGAAGGAAATCTATGGATGATAAAGATATTGATATTAACAGATAAGAACTTTTAAAAAATCAATAAATATGTTAAGAAATGTACAGGAAAGGATAAATATAAAAATAATGAAATAGAGAATTTAAAAAAATATGAAAACTCTAAAAAAAAACAATTATAAATCTTAGAATTAAAAAGTAAAATATCATAAAACAAAATGTTATTACTATACTAAGTAGCAAATCAGCAATTACATTAGAAAGGAGCAGTGAACTTGAAGTCAGGCAAATATTATCCAAATCAAAACACAGAGAGGGAAAAAGATTGAAAATTAAAGAAAAAGAGCCTTAATGACTTATGAGGAAACTAAACTTTTGTGTAATTAAAACCTCAGAAGGAGGACATATATGAAATGTATTTGAAAATTCCCCAAACCCCAGCACCTGGGTGGCTCAGTGGGTTAAGCCTCTGCCTTTGGCTCAGGTCATGATCTCAGGGTCCTGGGATGGAGGCCCATGGCTGGCTGTCTGCTCAGCAGGGCGCCTGTTTCCTCCTCCCTCTCTGCCTACCTCTCTGCTTACTTGTGATCTCTCTCTCTGTCAAATACATAAATAAAATATTTTTAAAAAGAAAGAAAGAAAGAAAATTTCCCAAACTGATTAAAGACAAAAATCTGACCAGGAAGTTAAGTGAACTCCACCCAGGGTAAGCATGTGGAATGAAATATGGAATATTTATCAAAAAGATTATATATTGAACCATAAAATCAGTATTTTCTCTGGCTACAATGGAATTAAATTTAAAAATTACTTAACAATAAGATATCTAGAAAATCTCCAAATATTTAGGAATTAAATAACATATATAAATTACCACATGTCAAAGAAGAAATCACAAGGCATATGTGAAAACAGTTTTAACTGAAATATAATAAAAACACAATAAATCATAATTTGTGATATGGAATTTAAACTATGCATGGAGAAATTTTTAGCTTTAAAAATGCATGTATTAGAAAAATAGTTAAATGTTAACCTTAATTTGGGGAAAGGAAAAAGCAAATTAAACTCAGACTAGGTATATGAATGGAAAAAAATAAAGATGAGATTGGCAGCCAATGAATTAGAAAACAGTCCTCCTCTCAAAAATTAGATACATTCTGGAAGCTAAAGTTATTTCTTTGAAAAAGTGAATGAATTAGATAAATATCTACAAGAATAATGCATATACAGAGAGAGAGGGAAGAACAGATACTAGCAATAACAAAAATGAAAGTAGGAGACTTCAAGACTCATAATGCAGAAATTAAAAAATAATAGGAGTGTCTTGGTGGATCAGTTGGTTAAGTGCATGACTCTTGATCTCAGCTCTGGTCTTTATCTCAGGGTTGTGAGTTCAAGCCCTGCACTGGGGTAGAAGGGAAAAATGAAGTGGGGGAAATCAGAGGGAGAGATGAACCATGAGAGACTATGGACTCTGGGAAACAAACTGAGGGTTTTAGAGAGCAAGGGGGTGGGGGAATGGGTTGGCGCTGTGATAGATATTAAAGAGGTCACATATTGCATGGAGCAGTGGGTGTTGTACATAAACAATGAATCATGGAACACTACATCAAAAAGTAATGATGTACCATATGGTGACTAACATAATTTAAAAAGAGGGAGAAAAGCAAGGTATACAACACACACACACAAATAACAAATAATAGAAGGATATCATGAACAACTTTGTCAATAATTTTGACAATGACATTAGATGGAAACACAAATGGAACAAAAATTCCTAGAAAAACACAATTACCACAAGAAGGTATGGAAAATATGAGTAGCTCTTAAAAAAAGAAGAAGAAAAGAAAATCTGAAAAGCCCTTTATGTATTTTAGATACTGATTTTATAATTAAAAGTCTTCCCTAAAAGATAACTCCAGGACCAGATTGCTTTACTGAGGAATTCTACTAAACAATTAAGAAGAAATGATAGCAATTTACTAAAAGCAGAACAGAGAATATTACCTAACTTATTTATGGGTACAGCATATTCCAGATACAAAATCCTGAAAAGAACACATAATTACAAACCATTATTTTTTCACAAATATAACATGTAAAAATCCTTAACAAAATATCAAACCAGACCCTGCACTATATAAATGTATAAGTATACACATATACACACAGAACATAATATTAGCAAATCAAATCCAGCAATGTATCAAAAGGATAATAATACACTGACTACATCAAAAGCATAATACCACATCAACTCAAGTTGGCTTGACATTTGAAATCAGTCAATTCATTACAGTAATGGAATAAAGTAGGAAATTACATGATCAACTTACCAAGGCAGAAAAAAAAATTTGACAAAATTCAACCTTCATTCAAGGAATAGAAGGGAACTTTCCCATATACATACAATGGAGTATTACCCAGACAAAAAAAGAATGAAATCTTGCCATCTACAAGGACATGGAAGGAGCTAGAGAGTATTATGCTAAGCTAAGTAAGTCAGGGAAAGACAAATACCATAAGATTTTGCTTTCATGTGGAATCTAAACAAAACAAATGAACATGGGAGGGAAAAGAGGGAAAAATCAAGAAACAGACTTTTTTTTTTTTTAAAGATTTTATTTATTTGACAGAGAGGAACACAGCAAGAGAAGGAACACAAGCAGGGGGAGTGAGAGAGGGAGAAGTAGGCTTCCCACCAAGCAGGGAGCCCGATGTGGGGCTCGATCCCGGGTCTCTAGGATCATGACCTGAGCTGAAGGCAGTCGCTTAACCAACTGAGCCACCCAGGTGCCCCAAGAAACAGACTCTTAACTATAGAGAACAAACTGATGGTTACCAGAAGGGAGGTGGGTGGGGGGATGGGTTAAATAGGTGATGGGGATTAAGGAGGACACTTGTCATGAGCACGAGGTATACAGAAGTGCTGAATCACTAACTTTTACACCTGAAACTAATATTACACTGTATATTAAGTAACTGAAATTTAAATAAAAACTTTTTTAAAAAGGTAGCTTTCTCAATGCCAAAAGAACATCTATTAAAAACTTACACATAACATACATTTGTTTATTTATTTATTTATAATATTTTATTTTTAAAAGATTTTATTTATTTGAGAGAGAGTGTGCACACATGCATGAACGGAGGGGGGCAGAAGGGGAAGAGAGAGAAGCAGACTCCCTACTGAGCAAGGAGCCCAATACAGGGCTCCATCCCAGGACCCTGGGATCATGACCTAAGCTGAAGACAGACACTTAACTGGCTGAGCCATCCAGGCACCCTTTATACATAACATTTTATGTAACAAACTAATGTTAGCTGTTTTACAATTATATTGGAATAAAAAACAAGGATATCCACTCTTACCACTTCTATTCACCATATACTAAAGTTTCTAGCTTAGCAATAGAGAAAAAGAAATAAAAGAAGGGAAAAAAAAGAAAGGAAGAAGGAATCCTATTGTTAATAACAGACACATACCAAGGAATCTAAAAATAAATGGTTATAAATAATAATTCAACAAAGTAACAGCATATAAGATCAAGTACAAAATTTCTCTATACTAGTAATTAAACAAGCAGAAAATTAAATTTTAAAATACCATTGATAACTGCATCAAAAATAATTAGCAATAAATTTAGGAAAACTTTGAAAAAATCACTAAAAATTATAAAACATTACTAAGAGATATATATTTTTAACTAATAAATGGAGAGATAAAACATATTTATTATTGGAAAGAGACAGTATTGAAATGTTAGTTTTCTCCAAGTTATCTTTAGACCTATCTAATTCCACTCAAATCCAAGCAGAATTCTGGTAGATATTGACCAGCCAATTCTAAAACGTATACAGAAATGACAAGGACTCAAGATAGTAAAAATAGTTTTGAAAAAGAAAAAATTGAAGGTCTACTGATTTCAAGAAACACTATAATACTTCACTAATAAAAGTGCAGATAGACACATAGATTGGTGGAACAGAATAGATAGTCTAGAAATAGAATCATATAATTTTCAACAAAGGCACTAAGACATTTCTAAAAAAGAAGAATATTTTCAACAAATTATGTTGAAAACTACTGGATACCTGGCATGGGAAAAGTAAATCTCAATCTCCACATCATACACAAATGTTGATTTGAGTTGGAAGCTGGACCTATATATAAGAGCTATAATAATAAAGCTTCTATAAGAAAATATAGGATTATACCTGTGGACTTTAGGATAGGCAAAGATTTCTTATATAGGAAAAAGCATATTAACCATAAAAGAAAAACTGATAAATTGGACTTAATTCAAATTAAAAACTCTTGTTCATAAAATACTTTATTAATAAAATGAAAAGGCAAGTCCACAGACTGAGAGAAAATATTTGTGATGTATATGACTGGCCATGTACTTGAATCCAGCATACATAAAAAAAATTTGTACAACCTCTTAAAAATGAGCAAAAGTCCTAAACCGACATTTCACAAAAGATGATATATGAACGATCGCCATTAGTCATTGGGAAAATTAAGACCACAATAAGATTTTATTTAACTAGAATTGATAAATTTTTTAGAAGAGTTTATTTGACAGAGAGAGAGAGAGAGGGGGAGAGAGAAAGCATGAGCCTGGTGGGGGAAGGGGAAATAGGGAGAGGGAGAAGCAGGCTCCCCACTGATCAGGGAGTCCAATGTGTGGCTTGATCTTAGGACCCCAGGACATGACCTGATCCCAAGGCAGACACCCAACTGACTAAGATACCTGGACACCCCTAGACTTGATTAAAACAAAAAGTTTAAAACCTGATAGTGCCAAATGTTGGTGAGAATGTGGAACAACTGGGGTGCTTATACACTGCTGATGGAAATGGAAAGTGGTACAATCATCCTGGAAAACTCATAAACTTTTAATCTCAACATATACATACCATTACCCAAAAATGGCACCCCTAGATATTTACCTCCCTTCCCTAAATGAAAACATAAGTCCATAAAGAGATTTTCAGAAGAATGTTCCTGTCAGCTTTAATCATGATCACTCTAAATGGAAATAACTCAAATGTTCGCAAACAGGAGAATGGATAAACAATTTGTGGCATATTATTACTCAGTAATAAAAAAGAGATGAGCTACTGACAAACAAAATAATATAGATGAATCTCAAAAACATTATATTGAGTGAAAAAAGTGAGATGCAAAAGAAGTACAGGACATATAACTCTATATAAAGAGGCAAAGCTGAGCTTTGGTAATAGAAATCAGAAGAATGGTTACTTCTGTGTGTTTGTGGGCAGTGAGAATTGACTGGAAAGGGACACAAGGGAGCTTTCTAGGGTAACTTAAATATTTCATATATTGATAGGAGTGGGGGTTAAATGGGTATATACAATTTTCAGAACTTATCAAATGGTACAATTACTATCTGCATTTTATTATATACAAACTAAGACAAAAATATCCATAAGGAACAAAACAAAAAATAAAAACAGTAATCAGGTAATTAATTAAATAAGAATAAGGTGATTAATTAAAAGCAAAATGATTTTATTGGTTAAGTTTTAAGAGAATTCTTTTTTTTTTTTTAAAGATTTTATTTATTTGACAGAGAGAAACACAACCAGAGAAGGAACACAAACAGCGGGAGTGAGAGAGAGAGAAGTAGTCTTCCCACCAAGCTGGCAGCCCGATGCAGGCTTGATCCTGGAACTCCGGGATCATGACCTGAGCTGAAGGGAGAGACTTAACCACTGACCCACCCAGGCGCCCAGAATTTTAAGAGAATTCTTACATGTGAAGATGAAAAAATGATACCAATTACCTACCATCTCTTCCAGAAAACAGAAGCAGAAGAAACACTTTCTAATTTATTTTATGAGGTCAGCATTACTCCAATACCAGAACCAAACAAAGACATTACCAGGAAAGAAAATTACAGACTAATATTTCTGATGAAAATAGATGCAAAAATCTACAACAAAATGTTAACAAACTGAATCTAATAATTTGAGAATTATATACCACAACCAAGTGAGATATATTCCAGGTTTGCAAGTTTAGTTCAACACTTGAAAATTAATTTATGTTTCATCATATTAACATGCTAAGGAAGAAAAATCATTAAATCATATCAATAGACATAGAAGAAGCATTTGAAAACATCCAACACTGATTCATGATAAAAACTCTCTGCAAACCAGGAATAAAAGACAACTTCCTTTATTTGATAGAGAACACCTACAAAAACTACAGTTAACATCTACTTAAATATGAAAAACTCAATGTTTTTCCCCTAAAATGGGAAATAAGATAAGGATATTCCTTCTTACCATTCCTACTCAACATTATACCAGAAGTCCTAGCTAATACAATAAGGAAGGAAAAGGTATACAGATCAGAAAGAAAGAAATGAAACTATCTTTGTTTATAGGTGCTATACACCTATGTAAAAAATCCCAACGAATCAACACTAACAACAACAACAAACTGCTATAACCAACAAGTGCATATAACAAGGTTACTATACAAAAGTCAACTGCTCTCTTATATAATGGCAATGAATAATTGGAATTTAAATTAAAAACAGAATACCATTTACATTAGCACCCTAAAAAGGTATGCATATAACCAAGTATGTGCCAGATCCATAAAAGAAAAGACACAAAATGCTGATAAAATAAAGATCTAAATAAACACAAGTTATTCCAAGTTAATGGACAGGAAGACTTATTATTAAGATGTCAACTCTTCTCAACTTAATCTACAGCTACAACTAAAATTCCAAGTTATTTTGTGGTTAAGAACAATCTACAGATTTAATGCAATCCCTACCAAAATAACAACAGGATTTTTCACAAAACTATAACAACTAATACTAAAATTTGTATGGAACCAAAAAAAGACTCTGAACAGCCGAAAGTGATCTTGAGAAAGAACAAAGCTGGAGGTATAACAATTTCAAATTTCAAGATACACTACAAAGCTATAGTAAACAAAATAGTATGGTACCAGCACAAAAACAGACACATAGATCAATGGAACAAAATAGAAAGCCCAGAAATAAACCAAAGCTTATATTACAAAGAAAGCAAGAATATATAATAGGAAAAAGATAATATCTTCAACAAATGATGTAAAGAAAACTGGACAGCAAAAGAACAAAACTGGATCACTTTCTTACACCATACACAAAAACAAACTCAAAATAGATTAAAGACCTGAATGTGGGACCTGAAACCATGAAACTCCTATAAAAGAACTTAGTCAGTAATGTCTTTGACATCACCTTTAGCAACGTTTTTCTAGATAAGTCTTCTCAGGCGAGGGAAACAAAAGTAAAAATAAACTATTGGGACTATATCAAAATGAGAAACTCTTGAACAGCGAAGGAAAAAATCAGCAAAACAAAAAAGGAAACTTACCAAATGGAAGAAGAAATTTGTAATGATACATCCAACAAAGGGTTAATATCCAAAATCTATATAGAACTCATACAACACCAAAAAAAGACCAAAAATTTTAAAAAACAATAATTTAATTTAAAAAAGAGAACCTGAATAGACATTTTCCCAAGGAAGACATACAGATAGTTAACAGACACATAGAAAGATGCCTGATGTCACTAATTATTAGGGAGATGCAAATTAAAAACACAGTAAGATATTACCTCACACCTATCAGAATAGTTGGAATCAAAAAGACAAAAATAATGAGTACTAGTGAGGATGTGGAGATAAAAGAACCCTAATGCACTGTTGGTGGGAATACAAAAAAGGGTGTGAGCACTGAATAACGTATAGAATTATTGAACCATTATGTTGTACGTCTGAAAATAATGTAACACTGTATGTTCAATAAAAAATAAACTGGAAAAAATACCTACTATGAAGCTATGGTGCTCAAGACAGTTGGTAACAAAGAACAAACAGACCAATGGAACAGAATAGAGAACCCAGAAATAGACCCACATAGATACAGTAAATTGACCTTTGACAAAGAAACAAAGGCAAATCAATGAAGAAAGAACAGTCTTTTTAACAAATTGTGCTAGAGCAACTGGACATGCATATGGAAAAAAAAATCTACATACAGACTTTACATCCATCACAAAAATAACTCAAAATGGATGAAGACCTAGATATAAAATGGAAGAGTACACAACTTTTAGAAAAAAAAAATAAGAGAAAATCTAGGTGACCACGGATTTGGCAAAAGTTTTTCAATGTAACCCCAAAAGCACAATGCATGAAAGAGAATGATGACTTGGACTTTGTTAAAAACAAAGCAAAACAAAACAAAAACAAACAACAACAACAAAATAACAACTTTACCCTGCAAAAGACATAAAAAAAAAAAAAGACAAGGCATAGACTGAGAGAAGACATTTACAAAATGCATAGCTGATAAAGAACTTGTGTCCAAAATATATGAAGAATCTTATAACTCAGCATTAAAAAACTAATTAACCAATTTACAAAAATGGGCAAAAGATCTGAACAGACCTCTCACTTAAAGAAGATATACAGATGAAAAACAAGCTTATGAAAAGATGCTCAACCTCATATGTCATTAGGTAACTGCAAATTAAAACAACGAGATACCACTGTGTACCTCCCAGGACAGGTCAAATCTAAAACACTGACAACACCAAATGCTGACGAAGATGTGCAGCAATAGGACCTTTCATTCCTTGCTGATAGATAAGCAAAATAGTATGGCCACATTGGAATACAGCTTAGCAGTTTCTTAAAAAACTAATCATACAGTCTAGCAAATCTTTTACTTATTCAAATGACTGAAAACCTATTCCCACACAAAGTGAGCACAAGAACATTTATAGCAGATTTATTTTTATTTACCCAAACTTGGAAGCAATCACATGTCATTCAATAGATGAACAAATAAACTCTGTACATCCATACAGTAGAATATTCAGCATTAAAAATGAAACACAGAGGAATCTTAAATGTTTATTACTAAATGAAAGAATCCAGCTCTGAAAAAAATACATACTGTATGTTTCCAAATACATGACATTCTAGATAAATCCAAAACTACTGAGACAATAAAAAATTCAGTGGTTGTCAAGTATTTAGGATGTTAGGGATGAATAGGTGGAGCACAGAGCATATTTAGGGAAGTGAAGCTATTACACATGATACATGGTTACATAACACTTCTATTTGTCAAAGATGAATGCAAAGAGTGAATCTTAATGTTAACTATGGATTTTAACAATAATATGTCAATATTGGTTCACCAATTGTAATAAATGTACTGTAAAAATGCAAGGTATTATTATAAAAGAAATTAAGAGGGGAAGGAGGTGTATGGTGGCTATACTTTCTTCAATCTTTCTGTAAATCTAAAACTGCTCTAAAAAATAAGTTCTTTCTTTTTTTTTTTTAACAGAGAGGGCTTTCTTTTAAATAAATCATGTTTGGGAGATGTTGGCCAAATAAAATCAAACTAGTTTCTTTACAAAAGAACTGTTCAGAACCTATAATAGGCTGATATGCACTGAATTCTCTATGAGGGAAAAAATTGTTTACAGTTTTTCCCAAACCTGTTTGACTAAGAAACTTGTCTTTCCAGAGTATATCAAGAGACTACTGTGCTTTATATCACTGTGGGGAGCACTGTGACACAGCAGTGAATTAATGACTTTTTAAAAAAGTTTTCTGTGTATGACTGAAGAAAAAATGGTATTACACATAAGGCAATCTTCCATTTTCTCAGTGACGAAAAGATAAAAAAATAATTATTTTGACCAACTCTAAAATATCAAATTTTAGAGAATATAATTGCAATAATCAGCTCTCAAATTATGATATATCATTTTTTAATTTACTTATATGTATGTACATTTGAAAGTTGAGACGTATACTGCTCTATTTCAGTCTCATATTTAAAGAACAATTGTATTCAAATTTCTCATATGTGTCTTCAACTTTAAACTCTCTATACTGGGATTTCAATAAGCAAGGTGACCATAGAAGTAATATGCTGAAGATGGCAGAGCCTCTATCAACCTGAATCTCTGAATGATGCTATAGAGAAGAAGCCCATCAACATAAAAACAACAGTAAGTACTCTTATGGATGTGAGTCCGCATCCCTTGTTACAGCCTCATCTCATCAAAGTCCAGATTCTCAAACCTAAGTCGAGGTGCAATTGAGTCTCCTTGAGTACTCTTCTTTAAATTGAGCTCCTCAAATACAGTTTCTCATGATATGAGTATCTTAACTAAAGAGACAGGTTATCTCCCTACACACCAAACAGTGGTGTTACAGACAGTGGATAACTATTATAGACACACCTGTCCAAAGAGTAGGAGCTGATGAAGTACACAGGGGCCAATGATCCACAGAAGTTTGGAATCCAGCTGGGTATGTGTTTTGGAAGTTACTTAATTAGAATGCCTACTTCTATTTAGCAAGGATTCTGCATGACTCTTGACTCTATCCTCTGAGCTTTTGTTTCTACCCACTCCACTGGATCATTCTTTCATGAAAGGAAGACTATGTTTTCAGCTGAGTACTTTTCTCAACTTACTTGCCACCTGTACAAATTGGATGGTCCAAACACTTCTTTTTAGGTCATCCATTCCTTTCAAAGCAACACCTTTTGCCAACACACTTCTTTCTGCCAACACACTTCTCTTAAAATCTTTTGTGGGTCTTCTATGAATACTATTTTTGTTCAGTTATTAAACAGAAACTACATCCACAGATCTCTTGGAGATAGGTCTGTCCATATCATGGTTTCTGATGAAATTTCTGATCTTCTTAGAAGACACTGAATGGTTTTCTAAACTACCATCTGAAATCCTTCTGAAGCCATGACAATTTTTACAGGTATACCCCTAGCTTTATCATTACAATATGTTTTCTCAGCAATGCCCTGGATTTGATCTTTTCTTAAAAGATATTTCTTAATTTTAACATAGATACCCATAGAAAGGTTGGAAAACTTCATAACCAACAAGTCATGACTTCTTTTTAATGAAAATTCTTTCTTTTATCTTATTCTTCTCTTATATTTTGCTTTTAATAACAGGGCAATACTGGGTACCATCATCACTCTGTGTGGAAATCTCCCTATCTAGATCATCTACTTCTTTGGTTACTTTTCCTTCTTTCATGTTAATACTGGTGACAGTGGGGTGCCTGGGTAGCTCAGTTGTTAAGCGACTGCTTTCAGCTCAGGTCATGATCCTGGAGACCCGGGATCAAGCCCCGCATCAGGCTTCCTGCTTAGCAGGAAGCGGGCTTCTACCTCTCTCAGTCCCTCTGCTTGTGTTCCCTCGTTCGCTATGTTTCTCTCTGTCAAATAAATAAATAAAATATTAAAAAAAATACTGGTGACAGTGTGGCTAAACTCTCAGCGAGTATATAACAATCTGATTTCCCACATTTAAAAAAATTAACAATATATACCTCACATTTCTTTAAAATCTAACCAGCAGCCCTTTCAAAGTCTATCAAGTTTCTAATGGAAGTCTCTTCAGGAAACTTTAGATTATCACTAACATTATTCTCAAAGTCCTTGAAAAGTTTATACCTACCACTCTGTTTCAAAGCTATTCTCCCTCTTTTTACTTTTTGTTTCTTTATGGACAGTCCACTTCCAGGTACCAAAATTTTTGTTAACTATCTGCTAGGAGATGAATGTTTGTGCCCACTCCTCTCCAAATTCATACATTGAAAGTTTAATCTCTGATGTGATTGTATTAGGAGGTGGGCTTTGGGAAAGGTTCTACCTTCATGATGGAATTAATACCCTATAAGAAGAGATAGGAAAGAATCTGCAACTCTGCTCACTCTCTCCACCATGTGAGCACACAGCAAAAAGACAGCAAACCAGGAAGTCAGCTCTCACCAGAACCAAGCCATGTTCACCAGAACTGAAACAAATAAATTTCTAAGACCTGATCCTTTGCTACATAAAAATTTACTCCAAATTAAGTGGCTTAAAACAAAACATTATTTCACATAGTTTCTTGTGGGTCAAGGATCTAGAAGCTGCTTAGCTGGGGCTTCTAGTCCATGGTCTCCCATGAGGTTGCAGAAAAAATGTCAGCCAGAGTTGCAATCATGTGAAGGCTTGCCTGGGACTGGAGAATTTATTTCCAACTTGACTCATTTACATACCTGGCACACTGGTGGGAGATCTTGACGAGAGGCTTCATTTTCTCATTTATTTCTAAATCAGAATTGTCATCTTCACTTCCATCTAATTATTTGAGATAGAGAGCTAGCACTTTTTAATCTTATTTGATATCACTAGAAATTTTATATCAAGCCACAAGCCTCCCAAACCTTTCACATAATATAGTAGATATCTATCCTATTTATTCTATTCTACACAACATAACCACTTAATGCATTGGTTTTTAAAGGATTTTTTTTAAAAAATCTTGTTTAAAATAACATTTAACATTTGCAATTGTCAAATCATACAAAGATATAATTGTGAAATAATCTATTTCCTTCGGCCATTATGATTCCTTTCACCAATTATGTCAGGTGACCTTCATAAAATACCCCAAACTAGTACTGATTATGGTCATTTCAGGATAATGTTTCTCCCCCAAACTATACCTCATTATCTAATATAAAATATTTGACAGGGTGCCCTGTAATATTCTAAGGTTTTGACTATAAGGCAGGTTATTTCTTTCTGAGTACTAATTTTGAGAAAAAACAATTGCCCTTGTTGACTATATTTAGTCATTGCATTAGTTTGTTAGAGCTGCCATAACAAATACCATGGACTAGGTGGCTTAAACACCAAACGTTTATTTTCTCACAGTTCTGAGGCAAAGATGTCTAAGATCAAAGTGTCAACAGGTTTGGTTTCTTCTGAGGCTTCTCTTTCAGTTTGCAAATGGTGATCTTCTTGCTGGGTCCTCACATGATTTTCCCTCTATGTCCTCATCTTATCTTTTTATAAAGACACCAGTCCTATTGGATTAGGGCCCACCCTAACAATCCATTTTAACTTAACTACCTCTTTAAAGGCCTTATCTCCAAATATGAGTACAATCTAAGGTATAAGGGTTATTAGGGCTTCAAAATATGAATTAGAGTGGGGAACACAATTCTACCCACAATGGGCATATATGATACTTATGTTCTGGCTTTTTCCAGAAAGGTTTCAAGGTGACTCCTAAGAATCCAACAAAAGTTGCCTGAATTAAAAGCATGATGAAGAGAAGATATACAAAACCAGGGTCAAAAAAAGATGTGAGGTCAATAAAAGCATTCTACCATAACTTCCATAGCAACTGCAAGTAGCCCCCTGAATTATCTAAAAGCTCCCAGGTAGTCAACATAAAATGAGAAATCAGGTCAGTAACATGGATTTGTTTTATTTGTGACTGCTGTCTAGAGTACAATACTGTGAGGGCAGTGTAATGAGTTTATTTCCATTACTCATATAGCAGGTTGATTTATGAACTACCAAAAGGTATATTGACTCAGAGCTTCAGAACGTGATCATATGTGAAAAAAGGAAGGTCTTGCAGAAATGCTTAAGGGTTTTGAGATAAGATCATCCTGGATTAGGATGGACCCTAAACCCAAGAACAAGTGTCCATGTAAAGAAAAAAAAAAGGGAAGAAGATGAAGAGGAGAATTTCTGTGAAGACAGAGGCAGATATTGCAGTAATGCATCTACAAGATGATCCTCAATGATTGTGAGAAGCCACCAAAAGCTGGGAATGAGGCATGGAACTGATACTCCCCAGAGCCTCCAGAAAGAAGCAACTCTGCTGACACATTGATTTTGGTTACTGGCCTCCAGAGCTGTGAGAACATACATTTCCGTTGTTGCAAGGCTCCCTATTACCAGTAATTTGTTACAACAACCACAGAAAACGAATACATGGGACATGATATTCTGGAATCACCATATGTCATTCCCTTTCTCTTCTACTTTCCACATAAGTATGGATGCTCTGGATGTTAAATGTTGAGGACCCACATGATCCTAAATCACCTCAAAGAGATGTCACTATATTCTGCTTACTGAGGTAGAAAACTGGACCAATGCATTTCATTTTATAATACTTTATCTGTAAAAGCAACATAACAATGTAGCAAGGCAAGAATATAAACAATGGAATTAGCTATAATGCCACTATTTATTGTAACTAGGTTACTTTACATATTTCCATGAAGTTTTACACACATATGTGCAAATATGTACATAATACATGGATGCCATGGTGGATTGCTCTTAAAAAAATATTCCAAGATAAAGGTTTAACTGAGTTTGCTACATACCTGTTGAACCTTTGATTCCTGACTAGGTGAAGATAACTAAGTTTATACATTTGATATAAAGAACAGAAACTAGTTTTGATCTAGTCCTTTGAAAATTTCAGATATTCCATACTATACAAATGCAATATTTATTTATGGGATGGTTGAGACATATCATACATTTATTAATAAACAACACATGTCCAGGTTGTCATGTTTCTTTTTTTAAAAATGCCCAGTTCAAAATAAAATTAGCCAACCGAGTTGATTACTAAAATACAATTTCATAAAAGAGCCGAGTTTGTCTCAACTTAGTACCCAATTAACATTTCACTTTTTGCTGACAGATAATTGTAATATATATGGAGAGAGCATTGGCCATAAATTTTCCTCACAGATTAGTATAGAAAAGAGTTTACTAAAATATGAAACTTGTAGTTCTTATAACACTATCAAAATGAGAAACCCATGGGCTGCAATCCAGCTGTAAGTCTTACCATTCATCGACTGTGTTCTCTGTGATACCTGGAAGTACATGAATAAATCCTCATATATAGTCTTTCAATCTGTACAATGAAAGAAGTCAGCTGTCTGGCAGGGGTATGCAATCCTATGTGGTCCATTGTGATTATTCTGTGACTCATCTCAGAACTCTCATTTCTGCTGCCATCACCATAGTCCTATCCTTCCTGCAGTTGTCATCACTTATAGCAATGAATCAAAGTATCAACATAAACTGTTTAGCAAGTCAGACTCATAGCCTTTGCTGCTGGCAGTTCTTGGCCTTAAAAGTCCTTTCTCCTACTTTATAGCTGGGGAGTCGGGTGTCTAGGCTCTTCTAGCTCTCCTATGAGGCTTGAAAACATTGACACCAGTCCCTGGGAAGACTTGTCAACACTATCAGAAAAATGAGGTTTCACTCTATGAGCTGAATGAAATAGAAGGCGACCTCTTCCTCTAGTCACTGATTCAACTGTGCAATAACTAAATATTTTTGGAATAATGTTTGAATGCCAGGAAATGTGCCAGACTTAACTGTCATGATCTCATTTAATCCTCACAATGACCCTGTGGAATTATGCCCATTTTATAGAAGAGGAAAATGGGGCCTAGAGAAGTTAACGAACTTGGGTAAGATACAGCTAGCAAGGTACAGAAAAAGGCTTTTGACTTGAGTTTTTCTTACTTTAAAGTGATGCTTCCCCAGTAAGCCAATCAAAGGACCACCTGAAACCAATTATGTTTTTTTCTTTCCATTTCTGTCAGCCAACTGTACTTACAATCATATAGCTCTTTCTGTGTGAATGAGTAGTTGACAAGAAAACTTACCATAATATATCTTTGGCCAGGTAGGAATAAAAATGTTTTTTACTGAGTCTGATCTTAGCAACCATCTTGAAATCATCAAGGTATAAATGTTTCCTCACAGTTTATAATTATTATCTACGCACTCTATAAGGCTTCCTCATGTTCTATTTGGGTAGGTGATGCATTTTTACTTAAACCTTTTGGTCTGGCTTTGCTTATTTATGGGATATTTCCCCTTCACTGTAGAAATCTTTTAGGCCCCCCCACATTATATTATAGGTTGGCATTTGACACCATATAAGAATCTGCAACAGAGCTAGCTATTGGTTTTGGATTTTCCCATGTACCAGTGTATCTTAATCCTGAGTATTAGTCTTTCTTTGTAGATTTTTGAAAGCTGTCTGATAGTGAAAGCAAAAATGAAGGCTTAACTTCCCCTATAAATATTTGTTCAGTGACCTATGACTGTTGGCCAGCCTGCCTGCCAACACCCCATTAGAAGTCATCCCTTTTACAATCATCTACTATCATTTGATAACCTCTTGGGGTTAAGAGTACAGATGCAAGATCTCAGAGATCTCTGATGGGAATACTTCATATCCCAAGTATGTTTTTCCTTCAAAATGACATCACCACAGGGAAACATTTTTCAAATAATTTGGCCATCATGTTATGAAAGCTTCCTTAGAAATACAAAAAAAGAAGCACTCTGTACCTCAAATAAAATTTTCAGAATCCATGGATGAAAGGAAAAAAAGAAACACCTTACTGGTTTGATTAGTCTCAGAAGATCTTGGGGTGACAATGTGACAAGGCCAAGGAGGAATAGTGTCATTACAAAAAGTGTATTATAGACTTTTTGTACCAAATTTTAATGTTATAAAAGCTCATGATTACTGGCTTATGCTTGAAAGATGGCTTTTATACTTCAGATTGGAGCGTACAGATGATTTAGTGTTTGAATTATGTGAAATATTGAATTATGTGAAAATTTATTTCTAACAACAGAGCAGTCAAATGGCTGCCCATGGGCTAAGATTTCCATGTCCAAGTTTCCTCCTGCCCGCTATTATTTTATGCATAAATGTCACTGAGGGTGCTCTGTGGCTACTTCTTTAGCTTAAAGCACTGAGTTTCTCAAAAAAAAAAAAAAAGGTCTATACAGGGCAACAAAGAAGAAAATAGAACAAAGAAGACTGTAGAGACTGGACTGTGAAGAAAAATTTCCTCTTTGAGGACCAGAAATGGACCACTAGGTTAAAAGTCATACCTATAACATGTAAATCTCTCAGATTCTAGTTCTTAGGGCATGTGTGTATATGTTAAGATTTCTTCCAATGTGTAGAGTTATAAAAAATACATTAAAAACTGACAGCCTTTCCTCTGAGATCAGGAACAAAGCAAGGATGCCCACTCTCACCCCTATTATTCAATATAGTGTTAGAAGTCCTAGCAATAGCAATCAGACAACAGAAAGAAATAAAAGGTATCCAGCTTGGCAAAGAGGAAGTCAAACTCTCTCTCTTTGCAGATGACATGATACTATATGTGGAAAACCCAAAAGACTCTACCCCCAAACTACTAGAACTCATACAACAATTTGGTAATGTGGCAGGATACAAAATCAATGCGCAGAAATCAGTTGCATTCTTATATACCAACAATGAAAAAATAGAAAGGGAAATCAGAGAATCGATTCCATTTACTATAGCACCAAAAACTATAAGATACTTAGGAATAAACCTAACCAAAGAAGTCAAGGATCTGTACTCGAGGAACTACAGAACACTCATGAAAGAAATTGAAGAAGACACAAAAAGATGGAAGAGCATTCCATGCTCATGGATCAGAAGAATAAACATTG
>PITA01004359.1:0-77870 GCA_004023965.1 Spilogale gracilis
CACCTGGAGCAGTTTACAAAGTGTTTCTCTGCCTTTTTATTCCCCCCCCCATGATGTTAAAAAGTCCATCAGAGGGGTGCCTGGGTGGCTTAGTTGGTTAAGCGACTGCCTTTAGCTCTGGTCATAATCATAATCCTGGACACCGGGGATCAAGCCCTGCATCAGGCTCCCTGCTCAAGAGGAGGCCTGCTTGTCCCTCTCTCACTCCCTCTACTTGTGTTCACTCTCTCTCTGTATTTCTCTCTGTCAAATAAATAAATAAATAAAATCTTTTTAAATAAATAAATTAGGGGTGCCTGGGTGGCTCAGTTGGTTGAGCGACTGTCTTTGGCTCAGGTCATGATCCCGGAGACCCGGGATCGAGCCCCACATCCCTCTCTCACTCCCCCTGCTTGTGTTCCCTCTCTGGCTGTGTTTCTCTCTGTCAAATAAATAAAATCTTTAAAAATAATAATAATAATAAATAAATAAATAAATAAATAAATAAATAAATAAATAAATAAAGGTCCATCAGAGCTAACATCCTTGCTTACAATCTTTCAAAACTTTCCTGTTGCGTTCACCCAAAGACCAAGACCTCCAGTGCCGGGACCCGATGGCCTGAGTCTGAATCCTGAATCTCAGTTATTTAAACCTCTCTGTGCCTCTGTTTCCTCGTCTATAAAATGGGCACAGTGGAATCTAGGTCCTAGAACAGTCACGAGGTGAAATGTGCTTCATGCTTAGGACAGCCCCTGGCCGGTGGAAAGCTCTTGGTGATTGACGGCGACTATTACTATTATGACCCTCTCCTTTCTTCCCTTTGCTGTCTACCCAAGGACACACACGCTGACAGCCTGACTCTGACTCTGTAGAGCCCCTGTTTTCTTTTTTAATTAATTTTTTAAGTTAACATATAATGTAGGATTTGTTTCAGGGGTACAGTGAATCATCAGTCTTACACAATTCGCAGCACTCCCCATAGCGCATCCCCTCCCCCGTGTCCATCACCCGCCCTCAGTTTGTTTTCTGAGATTAAGATCTCTTAAGATTTGTCTCCCTCCTGATCCCACCTTGTTACATTTTCCTGGTCCTTTCCCCCATGACTCCCCACCCTGCTTCTCAAATTCCTCAAATCAGAGCGATCATATGATAATTGTCTTTCTCTGATTGACTTATTTAGCTCAGCGTAATACCCTCCGTGTCCATCCACAGCGTTGCAAATGGCAAGATTTTGAGTTTGTTGATGGCTGCATAGTGTTCCATTGTATACATTCGTCTGTGGATAGACATCCACGGAGCCCCCACTTTCAAGCCCTCTGCTACATGACCTCTGACAACATCCAAAAGCAAAAGGACAGGGGCGCCTGGGTGGCTCAGTCAGTTAAGCGTCTGCCTTCAGCTCACGTCTTGATTCCAGGGTTCTGGGATCGAGCCCCCGCGGTCTGTGGGGAGCCTACTTCTCCCTCTACCTGAGGCTCCCCCTGCTTGTGCTCTGTCACTATGTGACAAGTAAATAAGTAAAATGTTTAAGAAAAAAAAAAAGAAAGGCCCAAGCAAGCTTTCTCCTCAGATGTCTTTCTTGTTTTATGAGGGATGAGGGTTTTTCCAGAACCCCCCTCTGTCTCACTGAGCAGAACAGGGTCGCACACCTGCCCCTTAAAGGCTAACTGGCAGAGAAGAATGGCAAGGCCCTGCTTACAGAACACCTGAATGCAATCGGGCTTCCGTTAGCTTTGATGGTGCTTCTCAAACTCCAGGTGTGTCAGAATCCTCCAGAACATTAGTAAAAACTCAGATTTCTGGGTCCCGCCCCCCCCCCCCCAGGCTCCAGGAGGTAAGCCTGAGGTGGGGTCAGGAATTTGCATTCTCAGGAGTTTCCAGATGCTGCTGGTCCTGGGACCGCACTATGAGAATCTGGGCACAGAGAAGGATCAGGGTCTGCCCCAAGGATGTAACCCAGGGAGACAGAGACAGGGGTGTGCAAATTCCATGACTATGGCCGTGGCCATGGCCACGACCATACAGAGGCCTCCCGGAGATTCCTGCTGCTCCTCAGGTCTGATGGTCTCGTGGACACTGTCCTGCTTCTGCTGATTCCTTGCAGTGTTTCTACCCTGGAATTGACCCAAATGAGGGACAAGGGATGAGAATACTTTCCCTGGCTTCCAGAGCAATCCTGGGGACAGGCTGTTGTGTGACTTACTAAGACAAGCACACCTTGCAAAGTAGCTCAAGAGACATTCTGTTCCTGAAAACCCTGAGGCCACCTGACCCTGGGGTTTGTAAGGTCTCACAGGTCCTTCACTCCAGGCAGGGCCAGCCAGCTCTGGTCCCTTCCTCCTCTCCTACACTCTCCTCCCTCCTAGTTGCCCTGTCAGGCCTGTGGGCAAAACCCCACCCCCACCCCTGCATGGAGGGCCCAGGCTGAAGTGTGGTGGAAACAGTGCGAGGCCTGTGGGATAGTGTGAGTGAGGACAATGAGGCTGAGCCCCACCAAGCCGCCCCTGCAAGGGGTGCTTCCTATCTGAGCAAACCCTGAGGGTGGGCAGCTGACAGACCAGGCTTGGGTCCGGGTCCGTCCCTGGGAGTTTGGGTGGGGGTGCGTGGGGCGACGGTAGAACTCTGCCTGCCTCCTCGTGAGCTGGATTGGGGACTTTTGAGCTATCCTGGTTCTGAGATGATTCTAGGAACATTGGTGGGGATGCTGGAATTTCTGCAAAACTATGGCAAGGGCTCTCCCCACTTCTCCTTCAGCTCTCAAAATCACTCACCACAGGCTCCCGAAAGGCATCTCTGAAACTTTTGAGCCTGTGAGCCAGGCAGAGGAACCCGGGAAGGCATCCAGAGGCATCGATTTGAAGGACAGCATTTTAGAAAACTCTAGAAGGACCGTGTCCTTCTAATGCAGCTTGATTTTACTGCTCCAGGTTCTGCACAAGTGGCTGTGTCCTTCACGGTGAACTTTGAAGGTGTTCAGGCAGGTCCTGACGTGGGGAGGACTCTCCTGGTCAGCTTATTCTGAATTTGAATTTCCGATGCACCTGGAGGAATCCAGAAGGGGACCATTGTTATTTATAACCACAGCTTCCTTCTCAAGAGAGTAAATCCTGCTTCATTAAATAAAAGGCCCCTTTGTTCTGAGGCCTCTTATTGGGTCTGTCCTGCAGAGACAGCCTGGTTGCCCTTGGGGAGGAGAAGGCAGGGCTAGGAGGCCCCACGGCCCCCCCACTGCTTGGTGTCACCGGAGGATTGGGAGCCCCTGGGGCATCGCGGTGTCGCCAGCTGTGCTGGAGGCCAGGTGGGAGATGAGGGCCTGGCAGCAGAGGTGGGGGGAGGGAGGCCTGGACGGCACAGCTTTCCAAGAGCAGGAGTGTCCCAGCACCACTTCCGGTCACGCGCTGAGCAGCGCTAAAGTTCGTCAAACTGAGATAACCTCCAGGAAATTCAGCTCACAGCAGCCTAGTGTTAGTGGTTTCTTGGGAGAAGAAATGGGCTGTGTCCTATGTTTGAGTCAATTCCAGGGCAGAAATAAAGGGAACAGCTGCTAGAATTCAGCAGAAGCAGGAAACCAGAGCCACACAATTGAAGCCTGAGACTTTGCAGAAGTCAAGTGTGGAGGGTGAGGGACGGCATCTGAGCCAACCTCATTTCAAGCTGGGAGCCTCCAGCTAAGCCTGGCTTCTGCCCTGGGGCAGACATTTGCCCCCTGCTTCCTCCCTACAAGAAGCCCCTTTTGTTCGGGTGGGAGGGCGCTGTGCCCACCTCCGGGGAGGAGGACTGGTCCCATGTGTGTCCCCGCTCCCCTCTGTGGTGACTGGGTTGGTACTTACCTACATGATGACCCTGTTCTGGCCAATGAGACAGAAGGGGAAGTGGGTTGGGGGCTTCTGGGAAGGATTTCCCTCTCTAAGAAAGGCAGAGCTTGCCCTGCCCCAGCTTTCCTCTCCAGGGTTGCTGTCTGCGCCGGCTCAGGGCCTAGGCGGTGAAAGGGGGCGTTGGGGGGGGGGGGCGTGCTCCAAAGTCAGGGTAAAAGCATGACTCTGCCGCCAATGAGCTGTGCGGTCCTGAACGAGTTCCTCCATCTTCTGCTTCATGTTCCTTGTCTGCAAAATGACAGTTGTAACGGCACCTTCCTCACAGGGTTGTTGTGAAGATGGAGTGAGTGCAGAATTCGGACATGTAATGAGCACTCGATTCTTGAGAGCTGTTATTCCTACTTTTGTCATCTGTGGATATGATGCTTGGAGCTGCAGGACTGTCTTTCAGCCATGAAGGAGGGACCCTAACACAGAAGCCGGGAAGGCAGAAAGAAGAAAGAGTATTGATTCAAAACGGCTTACCTCAAGACCTCTTATGATAATAAAATCCCCAAATGTTCAGGCAACTTTTAGTTGAGTGTTGTTACTTGCAGCCTAAAGCATCCTAGCCAAGTTATATATAAAAGCTGGATACCCATCATTGATTTAGAATGAGAAATAAAACTACTTGGTCTGAGAGACACTCCTATTTATTGATGAGAATATTCACCTTGGAGGCAGGCCATGGCATTGACTGCTAGTTATTCTTAAATGTATCATTTCTTCTTCTTTCTTTAATCAGAACTGCCATATTTTAACTGGGCACAGGCTACCTGGCTAGAAACTACATTTCCCAGGCTTCTTTGCAACTAGGTGAGGCCATACGTCCAAGTTCTAGCCAAAGGAATATGAATAGAAGTGATGTGTGCCCCTTCTAGGTTTTGCCCTTAAAAGGACTGCGCATGTCCTCCCTCATTTTTGTCTCTTCTTGCTGGTGGGAAGATGGCAAGAGCTGGAGCAGTCACCGTGAATCCAGAAACGGAAGAGCCATTCTGAAGGTGGGCCGAGTTGTCCCAACAGCCTGAAACCACCTACTTCTGACCTCTTATGCACACGAAAAAGAAACAATCTTGTTCAAGCCACTGTATTTTCTGATTGCTCCACTGTAGCAGATCTACACAGGGCTCCAGAATATCAGGCAGAAACAGTAGCACAGAAACATTGTTCCGTGACTCTCACCGGGACTCTAGGTATCAGTTTGCTGTTGCCGTGTAACAAACCACCCAACATTTAGGACTTAAAACAATTTATTATGTCTTATGCTTCTGTAGGCTGGCTGCATTCTTCTGCTGATCTTTTCAGGACTTCCTCGTGCAGCTAGCTGCATTCAGTTGGAGGAATGGACAGGGCTGGGTTCAGCTGGGACACTGGGGATGGCTAGGCTCCCTCTCCATGGGGATGAAAGCATCCCCAAGGGAGAGAGTCCAGGCTAGGTTTCCTGGCATGATATTTCCAGGAGCATTCTGGGAGAAAGCCTTAAAGCACAAACACTCATCAGGCTCCTGTTTGTATCTTGGATGCTGATACTTCACGGACCAAAGCAGGTCACATGGCTACACTCAGCCTCGCTGTGGGAGGGGCCTACACAAGGGTGCAGATACTAGGAGGCTTGATTCATTGGGCCATTTGGATAACAACCGACCTCACCCTATTATGCCCCATGAATTCTGGAAGCTCATTATGGGTAATTAGAAATCCTAGTGTGGTGCTCATTCGGCCCATCTGCATAGGGACTAATAACCCCGTAGGAACTGGGACAATCAAAATTCATTCCTTTATTTGGTTATTCATCACCAACCTCCAAAAAACGGTTTCAGGTTGTTTATGTAAATACAAAAGATTTTTAAATGACAATATAAAATTTAAAATGAAAATCGGAATCAGAAACAGAAGGAATATGAAGATAGAAAAACACACACACACACACACAAAATGGTGTCAGGAGTAGGGTCAGAATAAGAGGTGTGTGTCCCGCAGGCCTGTGCTGCTGAGAGGGACAGGAGGGTCACTGGAGAGTGCCTCACAAGATCAAGGAGATGGCCAGGGACTGGGGCTCAGGGGAGCTGGGATGAGGCTACGTCCCAAGCACTCAAATGTGCTGCTTCTCAACCCTTAGCTGCTTGTTAGGCTTGCCTGTGGAGTGGGTTTAAATACAGACTCTGAGGCCCAATCCCTAGAACCTGGATTTTTTTTTTTAATATTTTATTTATTTGACAGAGAGAGAAACATCGAGAGAGGGAACACAAGCAGGGGGAGGGGGAGAGGGAGGAAGGCTCTCCACTGAGCAGGGAGCCTCATGCGGGATTTGTTCCCTGGACCTTCTTGATCATGGCCTGAGCCAAAGGCAGGTGCCCAATGGCTGAGTCACACAGGTGCCCCTAGAACCTGGATTTTTAACAAGCTTCCCAGGTGACTCTGCAGTAGGTGGTCTTTGAAGCACATTTTGAAGTGACTTTAAAGCCCATAAGCTGGCGCCAACTTCTAGGCTGGATCTTGAGAGGGAAGAATAAACAAGAAGAAAGCTTCTTGAAGGAGTGAATGGCTGTCAGGGTCCCAGGAAGATTCCAGAAAGGGGAAAGGGATACTATGCGATTTGGGAGCTTTCCAATATTTCAGATACTCTATTTCTACATAGAACAAACCTCTGCCCCGAGGAGGTATCTCCTAGTGGGTCTCAGCCCCCAGCAGTACCAGTCCCCCAGGACCTGTCCTTATCCAAACCCGTCATGGCAGGGACTGCACCGGTCCCCGGCCACTGCTGATTGGACTGCCGTGGGCACCTGACTCAAGCTGGATTCATCAGTTTTCTCTGTCGGGAAAGTGGACAGCGGTGAGGGTCTTTGATCCCGTGTCCGCTGATGGCTGTGTTCCGCAGCGACAGCCCACAAAGCCCTGTTGTTAAGGGACAGGATTGCTCAGTCCCTGCCTTTCTGGATCCTGGCTCTTCAGCTCCCCTCCATCTTGTGACTCACTCTGGCATCCTTCTACTAAATTCCACTTCTGGCTGAATCAGCCTCTGACCCAGGCCTCCAAATGCACCATAACTGCTACAGGCTAGCAGTGAGAGGAGATCAGGGTGACTGTGTCTGACAAGGCCCCTGTGAGGCCAAGCTGGGCTGTCCCTAAGAAACGGGCCCATCTTGCCAGTTTCCTGAAGAAACCACAAGATGCCAAAGGCATCCTGTGGAAAGAGCTGTGGGAGCCTGGGGAAGACGCTACAGACTGCAGGGAGAACTCACCGCTAAGAGGTGGACAGAGATTGGTACGGGACCCCAGTGGGGGCTTGGCGGGCTCCACACTGGGCATCACCCTCCTCCCTCTTCAGACAAAGCCCACCAGGGGATGAAAGAGATGCTTAAGATCACTTAACTACTTCTGGGAGACAGGGAAACTTCAATGGATATGATTCCTGTTCCTGGAAATGTATCTGAAGGCTGGTGTGGTGGCCACGATAGCCTCCAGGCGTCCCCGCCCCGGCGATCAGATCCTCGGGTAATCTCCTCGCACAGTGAATAGGGCTGATCTGGGTGACCGGTAGGATGTGGTAGGAGAGATGGCGTGTGATTCCTGAGGCCCTGTCATCAATGACATCACAGCTTCAGCCTTCTCTCCTGGGTCACTTCCTCTGGGGAGGCCAGCCACCATGGCGTGAGGACACACAGCCCTACAGAGAGCCCCATGACTGGAGAAACCGAGGTTCACCTGCCACCATCAGCATGAGGGAGCCATCTCCTAGTCAATCCTTCAAGTGACTGCAATCCCCCCAACGGACATCTTGACCACACCCTCGTGAGAGATCCTGAGGCAGAACCCCAGCTGAGCTCCTCCGGGATTTCTGACCCACAGGAGCTGTAGGAGAAGAAATGTCTATTGTTTTCCACTGCTAAGTTTGGGGTCCTCTGTGATCTAGCAATAGATTAATAACAGAGGATGAGAATGTACTGGCCTGGGACCTCTCCAGAAAGCAGTCACAGGGGGACTACAGGTAAGGCTGTGTGGCCCAAACTTGCTTCAGTGGGACCTCAGGCATCAAAGGCGACCGCGCTCATTCCAACTTCTCTCCATCAGGGAGAAGAGGAAGGGACGCTCTTTCAGCAATTGAGGAAGGAGCCCAAACCATTGGAAACATCTGCTAATGCCTATGTCCTTTTAGGGTACGTCCTGCTTCATCATCATGATGGACAAATTAAGTTTACAATTTGTCTGAGAGAAAATACCGGGACTGGGCGCCTGGATGGCTTAGTGGGTTAAGGCCTCTGCTTTCGGCCCAGTGGGGAACTTGCACCCTCCTCTGTCTCTGCCTGCCTTTCTGCCTACTTGTGATCTCTTGCTCTGTCAAATAAATAAATAAAATCTTTTAAAAAGGGCACCTAGGTGGTTCAGTGGGTTAAAGCCTCTGCCTTCGGCTCAGGTCATGATCTCAGGGTCCTGGGATCGAGGCCCACGTCAGGCTCTCTGCTCAGCGGGAGCCTGCTTCCTCCTCTCTCTGCCTGCCTCTCTGCCTACTTATGATCTCTCTCTCTCTCTCTTTGTCAAATAAATAAATAAATAAATAAATAAATCTTTAAAAAAAAATCTTTAAAAAAAAGGAAAAGAAAAAAGAAAATACCGGGACTGCTGATTGCCCCTCCTAAGGCTAGTGAGAGGTCCACCTTTTCTTCCCCTGAGGTGAGTCCAAGGATCCCAGAACATCTACCAGCCCAAGGAAGACCATCCCAGTGAGTTCTTCTTGGTGGCAAAAGAAACCAGAAAATCTGGTGTAGACCACTGAGGGGGCCCATTTTCACCTGCACAGCCTTCCCCAAACCAGCAGTTCCGACAGTTTCAGAGCATGTCTGAGGAAATGAAATATTGCCTTCAGAAAACACCCAGGGATCTATCTGAAGGAACAACCCAGGGGTGTCCTGATTTGTTAGAGCGAAGAAGTCCAGACCGTTGATCCAAGCTGCCCTCCTGCAATGCTGAGTCAGGCTGTATGATTCCCGGAAAGAAGGGGAGACTCAAGGTTGTGTTCATGAGTCGTCCTCCTTTTCCTGCCTTCTCGCTCTCCTCCTGCTCCCCGCCCCCATCTCTACTTCATGCCCACCACATCTGACTGCCTGCAGGCCCAAGGTGCTCCAGACACTAGGGTCTATCCCCCAGGACCCACTTCTAAATAGTCCCACTAGTTTCTCTCAAAGATTTCCTTTCAGGAAATTCCGGAGGGACCTGACAATAACAGCATTTGGTGACCTCTGTCCTGCCGGTGTCATGGCCATGGTGCTGGGGCCCCTCCCCTAACTCACTCCCCACCCGCAGTGGGAGGAAGATTTTCTTCCACAATCCTGGCTGGACCCAACATACAGGGAAGGGCCAAGGAGCTATGGTAGGACCCTCCTGGGACCTGGGGCCCAGTCCCCAAGGGGAGAGATGCGCCCTCTGGTGGCCTCACGCAGCAATGCCCGCCCGCACGCCACTGTTGTGCCCCAGAGCAGACCTCATTTACCACCTGCCTGCCTATCTCCATCACCCTGGGCTGCTGCCTCTCTACCAAAGCAGGGGCCTCAGGTGAGGAGGGAAGTGAGGTCACTCCAGACTTCCTTGTCTGCGGAGTTGGGGGCACTCAATCCACAGTTATTTGCACCACATTCTGCAGAAATTCTGAGACCCAGGGGAAGGGCCAGGGAGGTGACTTTATGCTGCAGGCTCCTGTGAGGGTCAGCAGAGGAAGGTCAGGGAAATGGTGAGGGCTGGGATGGCGTCTCAGCCATCCTCGGGCCTGGAGGGATGGAGGCACGGCCTTCCCGCACAGCCAAAACAGCTTCAGAAGAGGAAGAATCTGCTCTCTCATAGGAAAATGGGAACAGGGTGCCTGGGTGGCTCAGTGGGTTAAAGCCTCTGCTTTCGGCTCAGGTCATGATCTCAGGGTCCTGGGATGGAGGCCCGCATCGGGCTCTCTGTTCGGTGGGGAGCCTGCTTCCTCCTCTCTCTGCCTGCCTCTCTGCCTGCTTGTGATCTCTCTCTTTGTCAATAAAAAAAAAAGAAAAGAAGTTCAAAAAAAAAAAAAAAAGGTAACAATAAGATCTTAAAAGGAGATTATAGAAGTAAAGCCTTTTGTTCAACCCCTGATGGTGAATTTTCCAGAGGGAGAGGATGGGGATGAGCACACGGGTAGGCAGGGCAGCCGTGGGGTGGAGCAAGATTTCGGAATTTCAGGCGGCTCCGAATCCTGGCAGCAAAGTCAGACAAGCAAAGACAAGCACTGATTCTTTGATCCATGTGAGTTTCTGTCTGGAGAACTTGGGAACATGACTTGTGGGCCTGGGCACGTTTATTAAATGAACAAATATTACTGAATCAGTGAATGACTAAACCAACAGCTCTAGGTGGGAACAGTCCTCCGAAATTCGTGAAACTTGACTGCTGGAGACCAGCAAGGGTAGAAAATTGGGAGCTGCATCTGAGTTCCCACAGATCCCTAGGGCCCCACTGAGAATTTACCTCAGCGCCACCTGCTGGTGGGTGCTGACCGTGGCCTGCTCCTCACAGGCTAGGAAGTCTGTCACCTCCGTGCCAGGGCAGGGCAGAGGCTGAGACCAGTTTCTCTCCAGGTGACCCGTTCCCTCAGGAGCGGCTGCTCCCTAATTTATCCTGATCCTTCCGAGGGTCGGTCAAGAAAGCATATCAAAGTCTTGGAAAGGCATGAGGGAGTCCTGGGTGTCCTTTCAGAGGAGGTCTGGGCATCGGCTACATGTCCTCTGATGGCTCTTGATTCTTTAGGGTTGTGCACTATTGATCATTTGATTGACTATATAACTCCGTAGGGATGGAGGCAACTTGTAGAAAACAGATAATCATGGAAATGATTCCTGCCCATTGCAAGCAAATGAGTCCTGCTCCAAACACAAACAAGATTCATCCAGTAGAGAGCGTAAAGGTCCACAATGGAATCCTTATTTGATCTTGTGTTAACATTTTGCTGGTTCCTTGTCAGTGAATGAGCTAAAGAAAATCTTTGGCATGTGTTCCCTTGTTTTGACTGTAGGAGGGTTGTGATTTTACCTTTTTGAAATGATATTTACATAGCTCATTGGTCCCCAAGGTATCTACAGAGTCTCTCCCACCTTCCATCGCCTCTGCCCCCCAGTCTGTTCGGGTGGCGCCAGCAACCACAGCCTCTGGGTCGCCGCTGTGCCCAGCACAGACTTCGAGGGCAAGCTGCCCTGTGCGCTTCTCTGCCAGCGTCTCCCTCCAGACTGCCAGCTCCCGAGGGCAGGGACCACTTCTGATTCTTGCTGGACCTGCAGAGCTCAGTCGATGCTGTTGAGTGAATTTATTAATATACTCAGTTTGGACCACACCTCGCTGCTGGCGAGGGAGCCTGGTGAACAGGAAGAGCAGTGCATTCATGTGGCTTAGTACTTCTTCTTCTTCTTCTTTTTTTTTTTTTTTAATATTTTATTTATTTGACAGAGAAAAACACAGCCAGAGAGGGAACACAAGCAGGGGGAGTGAGAGAGGGAGAAGCAGGCTTCCTGCCGAGCAGGAAGCCCGATGTGGGACTCAATCCCGGGTCTCCAGGATCATGACCTGAGCCGAAGGCAGTAGCTTAACCAACTGAGCCACGCAGGCGTCCATGTGGCTTAGTACTTCTGAGCCTCAGTTCCTGCGTGTGTGAAATGGGGCTGTTTCCTACATGCTGATGAGAAGGAGCTGTTGCATGTTTTCCATTTCCCTCTTTAGCTTTCTACTACGATCTTCCCCATCCCGCCTCCTTCCCCGGGATACTATGAACAGGAACAGGGTCATTTCCTCTGGCTCTCCACCCTGCAAGGCCCTCAGGAAGTGTTCAATTAAGTACCCCAGGCTGGTTCATTAATGAGAAAGGGAAGGGGTGATGGGTGCCTGTATGAGGCAGACAAAAAGCAGGACCTACTCAGCAGAAGTCTTGGACTCCAGTGCTGGGGGGTTGAGGGGAAAAGGAAGGCTGGTTCCCTGAACATGGACAGGAACCCCAGGAGAAAAAGTGAAGGAAGAGAATTACTGGAAGAGGCTGGATTTCAGGTACCCAAAAGTTCCAGCCCTGGCCCCAGCCCCAGCTTATCACACAACACAGAACTCATCTGCTTCTCCCATCCCTACTTTCCTAAGGGGTTTCATCCGCCGAGAAAGCAGACTCCTGAATAACTAGGGTTTTGGCGCCATCTCGTGGCCATTCCTGAAACTGCTCACCCAAGGTGAGCAGAGCTCAGGGTCCAAGGGCGGGATGGGGGTGGGGGTGTGGAGCCCGGCAGGCCAATACTACCCGCTACCTTCCTGGACTGGAACTTCTTCATCCTCATCTTGTCCCTGAATATATTCCTGGATCAGGATTCAGTACCTTTCAGATCTGTGGCACGTTTAATTCTTGGAACAATCTTAAAAAGCAGGTAATACTTAGCACCATTTTACAGATGAAGAAATTGAGGCACAGAGAGGTGAAGAAGTCTTCCCAAGGCCGTGCAGCTAAAGAGGTGGAGAGGAAGAGCTCCTCTCTACACAGGAGAGGGGTTGCGAGGCCCTCAATCCTGCTACTTAACAGACAGTTGGCTTTGGGGCCCTTTGTTCTAATTCAAATATTTTTGGTGCCAACTCTGCCAGACCCTACCTGGGGCACTGGGACCTTCAGTCATCCTCTCAGACCGTCAGTCCCCTCCATGGCACTCAGTCACCATTTGTCCAGCCTGAGTTCCTTGTTAAGTGTCGCTGTCCCACCAGGACGGTGGCCTTGCTGAGAGGAGGGACCTGTATAGACTGTTTTCTTTGCTGCTGCATCTCTAGAGCTCAGAATTAACCTCAGAACCCAGAATAGGTGCTCCATAAATGCTTGCGAATGACCTAACAAATCAGTGAACGAATACAAGAGTTCGTAAAAAACAAAAACAAAAACCAAACAAAAAAACAACTAAAAAAACCAAAAACCTAAAGCAAAATAAACACCACAAACTAATCCCTGCCCTCAAGGCACTGACAGCCTAGTGAGGAAGGCAGATTGGTAAAGGGCGGAAGTGTTCCTAACCCTCTTCCCCACCCCCCCACCTCCCCCACACACCCACCTTCCCTCAGGGCGGTCCCAGAGGGGAAGCACAGAGCTTCCAGAGCCCAGAGGAGGCTCCTCACCTCACCCCGCCCTGAGGCCCCAAGGCCAGGGCTGCGGAGTCCAGACCTATGAAGGAAGGGAGGGGAAAGGCACTGCAGATGGAGGCCACCGCCCAAGAACCCTAGAGCGAGGGCGGGGGCTGGAGAACCAGCTCGGCAGCACAGAGAGCTCTAAGCCTCAAGGCGGAACATGGAGGGAGGAGGGGAAATCTTCAAGGAATTCAGCCAGCCAGCCATTGCAAAAAAAAAAAAAAAATCCCTCCTTTGACTCTGCCTCAAGAGTCCTTCTCCACAAAATGGGAATGAGATAAAGATAAAAATGAGACACAGGGCACGGCACACGGAAGGGAAACCTGAGTGTCCCTAGCTGGTTGCCCCACCGCCCCAAGTGCCCTTCAGGGACGTGTGCTTCAGGGCCAGTAGCTGGCAGTCTTCCCCCATCCACCCCCAGCCTCACCCCAGGCCATCGGGAAGCAGCCTGAGACTTGCAACTGGAGGGGACCACAGCACCATCTGGTTTAAATCAGTGCTCAGAAATGACAAACCTGGGGATCCTGGATCAGAGCACCCAGGCCCATGAGACAGCAGATCCGCCCTATAATGAAGGTAAAGGCACTGGGGTGGGGGACTGGGGTGGGACGCGCAGAAAGGGCACTGGATAGAGGCCACCCAACAACTCATTCTTATTTCTTAAGTACCTTCTGTGTTCCAGCTGGTAGAAGCGCTGGTGATGCAGCAGTTAGCTAGTGTAGTGTGTGTGGTGCTGAAAATGGCTTCTAGGGAGAAAAACAAAAAACAAGAAGGAGAATAGGGACTGTGGGGATGGTCTGCAATTTTAAGTAGGATGGTGCAGGGGAGTTTCCAGAGAAGAAACCTTCAAACAGAGACCAGAAGGTGTGGTGTGGGAATAAGCCAAGAGGATCCCTGAGGAAGGAGGGTCCCAGGTAGAGAGGAAAGCAAGTGCAAATGCCCTGTGGCAACTTTGTGCTTGCTGCCATTCAAGGAGCAGTAAAGAAGCCAGAGTGGGGGGCTGAGTAGGGAGAGGTGGGGCCAGATGGAGTAGGCCTTATAAGCCACTGGGCTGCTTAAATGAGGGTATAACATGTAGCGACAGAGGTACACAATGGGAGAGAAGCCCAGAGCCGCTCATTAGGCAACTCTAAACTTGAGTCTCATTCCCAGCCACCTCCCACAGCGCACTATGAATTAATATTTTCTATAAATCCTGTAATTATCTCGTGAATAGCACAATTATATTGCATTGTATTTGGTGTGGTAAAAGCATTCATTTGTTAAATGTAAACATTTAAAACATACCATGTATTATGCAGCTCTTCTTACTTTTTTATTTAATCAACTGGAAGTAGGGGGTGGTTTTCTTGCCCTCAAAGAGTCTCTGAAGGTGAGTCTGCTGTCACACTCCCCCACACCCTCACCTACACATGCTCATCCTCACTCACCTGCTGAGCCCAGTCAGAGCACAGGGTTGGGAGACAGGCACCTGCTCATTGGGCAGGTCCCTGTCGTGTCTTCCACTAACCTCTGCCCCAACTCACCCAACCCTTGACATTTGACAGAGAGTGGCCCCGTCCTCACGGACCTTCCCTACACAATGGGCAGGGATTAGAGTGTCCATTTTACAGACGGATAAACAGAGGCTCCAAGAGGCACCTGCTCAAAGTGACTGGGGACAGAGCAGAGTCTGGAGGAGGCAGGATGGGGATTGGGAAGGCTTCAAAGTTTAAAAGTAAGGAGAGGAGCAGGAGGGCGCCATGACAGACCCGCATTTGAATCCCAGCCCCACAATTTATTTACCTTGGGTAAATTTAACTCCCTGAGCCTCAGTTTCCAAATCTTTATAATGGGCCTAATGATAGTACTCACCCCATGGTTTTGTTGTACAGATTCAGTGAGGTGGCATGGATGAAAAGGCTGTTATTACTGTCAAGGTCAGTCCCACCAAGTGCTGGGGTTTAGCGGAGGGGGCGGCCGCTCCAGTGACATCCCACCCAGCACAGCCTCGCGTTGGTGGCCTCCTGAGTTGTGTCCTCTGCCTGTGGAGACAGCAAGTTATTGTCACTGTGGAACTTCACAGCCCTACCTTTCCCATCACTCCCGCTTTGTATTTTTCGAAGCACTTTCATCCGTTCATTCAACATTTCCCGAGCACCTCCTGCGTAAACCAGCCCAGGGCTGGGTGCCAGGGTATCTCCTGGTGAGTGAGGAGGGCACTGTCCGGGCACTCAGGGAGCTGACTTCAGTAGCTCATCACACGGACAAACGGACGGATAGGAACTGGGTTAAGAGCCAGGGAAGAAACGTGCAGGGGCCAGGAGAGAGAATGACAGGGACCCTGATCAGTCTCAACCAAACGGCGCAGCCGTGGCCGAGGATAACTTACTCCCATAGCCTTGGTGGAGACCCTGAATCCCTGGACAGGGCAGGCACCTGCCCAAGGGCACCAGTGAGGTGGGGTGAAGGAACCGGGGGGACTGTACACCCAGCTGACTCCTTCTCTCACCCAAGCTGGTTCCGGGGAAGGAGAGCTCCGCCAAAGGATCTTCCCTGGAGAGGAGCGTGGGGCAGCTGCCGGGAAAGGAAGCGAGCCTGTGTGGAGGCCTGCGTTTCCTTCACCTCTGCTCCGCATCTCCTGAGGGGTGGGGGACCGGCTCAGGCCCCCAGGGCCTGAAGAGCAGAGGATGCTGGTCCCTCCCATGGGCATCAGCCTGGACACCTGTGCCCACCCTTTGGGCAGAGCTGTTCCAAACGTGGACTCGGGGGTCCAGCCTGTGAGGAGAGCCAGGGGAGGCTTGCTGGGCTCCAGGTTGAGTCTGTTGAGCTACTATTTGGGTAATGACCCCAGGGCCCCCAGTTTGTGGGATGTTTTGCCACTTGCAAAGCCCTTGTACAACTCCTATCTCTTTGATCCTCACCAAAAAACCTGGTGGGAGAGAAGAGGCTCTGGGACTGGAGCCAAAAGACCGGGGTTCAAGTCCTAGCAAATGCCGGATCTCTGTCATTCAGTCATTCAACAAACATTCATGAAGCATCGACAGTGTACTGGATTCTAGGCTAAGTGCAGTGGGCAAAACAGACGAGACAAGGTTCCTGTTCTCCTGCACAAAAAGAAAGTAATCAAATGGTCACATCGGGGCGTCTGTCAGCTCTCTATCTTCCCCATCCTGTGCACGCCCCTTTCTCGCCCAGCCCTCGGCATTCCCACCTCTCCTCAGGATGGCTGCCCTCTCCTGTGAACAAGGCCTCCCGCTTCCCCACTGCCTGGTTCTCCACCCTCCAGACCGCACCTCTCCCTCTGCCTCCCATCAGCCTCCCACCTGGAAGACTCTCTCCTGTGCCTTACAAGGCTCTGCGTGACCGGCCTCCTCTCACCTCTGCTGCCTCATCTCCTGCCACTCTGGCCCTCGTTCTTTCCATTCTGGACACACTGGCCTCCTTGTTCCTCACAGCCCCTGACCCTTGCTGTTCCCTCTGCCTGGAATGTTCCACACCCAGACTTTTCTGGCTTTCCTCTCACTTCACACAGCTCTCAGAACAGACAGCATCTTCCCTCCTCCCAGCTTTGTCCTTTCCTTTCTCCCAGAGCACGGATCACCACTTTATAGTATATGTGTTATATCGCCTGTGTCCTCATCTAGAGCAGACCTGGGACGTAGGAGGTACTGAAGCAAAGAGGGAAGACAATTAAGTGGAGTAACGGCTTCAAAGGGAAAGCACAGGAAGTTTAACAGATGAGGGAACAGAAGGCCTCATCTGATTGCTGGAGGGCGTCAGAAATAGTGGGACAGCCCTTCAGAGTTATCCGAACTGAGGCAAGGGGGCCGAGGCTTGGAGCCTCCCTGTGACCAGTCACAGGCTACCCCTTGGAAAAAGTGACCTTGTCCTGGGAAAGGGACATCTGAGCAGAAATCTGAAGTATGGAACAGAGCACCCAGGCCAGAGGGAAGAGTTTGTGTGAAAGCTGAGAGGCCGCAGCAGCCCAGCAATTAGGGCGACTGACAGGAGAGTGAGGGGAGTCCTTGGTGTCAGGAGCTCCTTGTTCTAGAAACGCCAGGCAGCCTGGCAGAGCTAGACACCAGAGTGGCCGGGTCAGCTTCGAGCTTCCTGGAGACCCTCGGGCCTCCCTACATAGGAAAGGCAGGAGAGAAGGGGAAACCAACTAGGAATCTTCGGTGATTCCATGAGATGATACTAGGCCTCAGAGGGTAGCTCTGGAGATGGAGAGAGGAAGCAGGAAGTCTGACCCACGGGGAATCTCGGGTGAGTGCCCTGCAGAGCTGGATGGCTGTGTCAGGCGCCATCACTTCTGTCCTCAGGCCCCTTGAGGCAGACAGCGGGAAGAGATTTTTGTGCAGGAGGCTTACTGTGGGCTGCATGCAGGCATGACTCTTGTAAAGGAGTGAGGAAAGCAGCAGATGGCGGCCTGTGTGCCACGACAGAGGCCCCGGCCTGTGCCCTGAGAGCTGGGGAGCCGGGAGGGCCCTTCGGAGTTGGCCCAAACTGAGGTGAAGAAGCCAGACCTTGAGCGTCCCCAGTGACCAGTCACTGAACACAGGCTGCCCTCAGGGAGGGGACATGATCTTGGACCATGTAGCTTCTGGGGGTCTGGGTAGTGCCCCCAGCATCCAGGAGCAGTTCCTTCATATGACCCCCCAGAGGGGCTCTTCTGACCCCAGCGTAACTACAGAAGATGTAGACCTCTTACAAACTCTACCTCGTGGTTGTAGGAACTTCAGAGGTGCTTTATATATATCCAGGAGCCCGCCTTGCTCAGCCTCAACTGTGGGTGCTACTCAGCCCAGCAGGCAGGAAACACCTGCTACTGCTGAGGGAACATGGGGGGAGGGGGGAGAAAGGGACGAGTCTGGGGATCCCGGCTTTCTTCCCAGTTTGCGCCCCTGGCTTAGTCAGAGGCTAAACTGGGGAGAGACGTTGTGGTGGGTTTGGAACACGTCGAGGTCGTGGTGTGACTGAGACACCTGAGGCCTGGGTTGGGGTCGGGGACCGCTCTTGAGGAGCCCCACTGGACAGGGTAAAAGGGGGAAGAGGCCAGGAGATTGCGGCGGGAGGGGAGCCAGGGCAGAATGGAGTCACAGGGACTGGTAATGATGTCAACACCAAGAAGGCAGAGAAGGGGGACCCCTCGGATACAGAGCAGGCCTAAGGGAGGCGTGGTGAGGGGCCTGAGGCGCAGTGAAGGCATGGGAGGTCCCTGGTGCAGTCTTAGAGGAAGAGATAGGGAAAACGAGGCCCCCTGGAGAGCAGTTAACCAGGAGGCCTGCTGCAGGGCTCTGCCGCCTCCTGAGCACCCGGAAGCCCCCAGTTCCACCCCCTCAGAGCCCGGGGTCAACATTCCGCCCTCTTTTACCATCTCTCCTGAGCTCCCCCTGACAAGTCTCCCGGCTAAGGAGGCTCCTCCCTGAGATCTGTTGCCTCAACCCAAATTTAGGTCAGACAACAGGAAGGATTTCCTGGCTGGGAGGGATGGGAGATCCTGGACAAGGTGAATGGGGGCATTAATTTCCCAAGGCAGGCATCGGATGCAGTGACTTCTGGAGGCCCCCTTTCTAGTTGCTGGGAAAAAAGAGCAAAATAGGGGCACCTGGGTGGCTCAGTTGGTTAAGCGACTGCCTTCAGCTCAGGTCATGATCCTGGAGTCCCGGGATGGAACCCCACATCACGCTCCCTGCTCGGCGGGAAGCCTGCTTCTCCCTCTCTCACTCCCCCTGCTTGTGTTCCCTCTCTGGCTGTGTTTCTCTCTGTCAAATAAATAAAATCTTTAAAAAAAAAAAAAAAAAAGAGCAAAGTATTCTCCAACCTGGACTGGAGCGAGGAGGAAAGGGAACTTTTGGAAGTAAGGGAGGCATTTGTTGACAAAGAGCATCAGCGTCCAGAGCTCAGACTCGAGCAGGACTCCCTGGGTTAAAATCCCAGCTCTGTCATTAACCAGCTCTGTAACTTTGGGTAAGCTACTTAACCTCTCTGTGGCTTGGTTTTACCTGTGCAATGGGAACAAAAGTAGTGCCTAGTTCTTAGAGCTCTTATGAAGTTTGAATTAATAAGCTGGCTCAGTCAGTAGACCATGTGACTCTTGACCTCAGGGTTGCAAGTTCAAGCCCCAAGTTGGACATTTAGCCTACCTTAATATAAATTAATAAAACAAAGAAATAAACTAAAATTTGTAAGGTGCTCAGAACAGTGCCTGGGACAAAGTGAGCACTACATAAATATTCTAAAAATGAAAGATATTGGTGACTTCCACCTGTGAGCCTCCAGGGCGGTAGGCACTGGACCAGGTTCTGCATATATTTACATTACTTCTACTCCTCAGGTTCCTCTATAAGATAGGTCTCATCATTTCCATTTCACAGATGAAGAAACTGAGCCCCAGAATGGTGAAATCACTTGCCTACCTAAATTGATCTAGGCTGACTCTATCAACACTCTTTTTTTTTTTTTTTTTAGATTTTTAGTAACCTCTACACCCAACCTGGGACTCAAACCTCTAGCCCTGAGATCAAGAGTCACATGCTCCACAGACGGAGCCAGCCAGACGTCCCTCTATCAGCACCCTTAACGGGCTACACTGTGTTGCTTTTCTCCACCTTAAAGGCAGGGAGATGGACGAAATGACCTCCCCGAGGCCTGCCTGGGACACCCCTGCCCACAACCACAGCTGCAGACCCCTCCAGTTTATGAACCAACCTCAGCCTCATCAGAGCCCAGGAAGATTTCCTAGTTACAGGGTAACTAATGGCTGGGAGTTGCAACCATCTCATTAGGCAATTACCCCTGTGAGCGCCAAGGCAAGGAAGTGACCTCACTGGCCACTCGACACCGCCCTGCCGCGGGGGATGGAGGTAATGAGGGTAATCATGGAGGTGGTGATAGTGACATGGTGACGTTGTCAAGTGACGGAAAACCTGATGGCTCTGCCAGATCTTGGCTCGGTGGAGGGGGCAACGGGGCTGGTAATTGACTTGATGGTAGTTAAGGGGATGGCTAATGGTGGCGGCAGAGCCTAGCATTGATGGAGAGTTGACAGCAGCGGTGATGATTGGACCTAGTGTCAGCATTCTCCCAGCATCCACCTTCCAGACAGAGAGGCTAGAAAGCTAATGACTATGTTTCCCTCCCTTGCAGGGTCTCCATTTGGAACGATCTCCACCAATTTCATTCCGTTGGGCTGGATCTGGAAAGCTAAAGGGAGGCACGATCTTGTTTTCTCATTTATAAAGAAGGAACAACGATAAAACAGTGCCTGGCAAGTGATAAGCATTGTGGAAGCGTTAGCTGTTATTGCTGTTGTTCAGGCCGGGGGTTGTTTGTATGTGGTTTTTATTTCCTGCCACCTTAAAGGCTGTTCCTGCTGGCCAGCGACGTCGTGGTGACGCGAGGTTTTTCTGCAGCAACATCCTGCTGCTGGGTCTCCCGCACTCCAGACTGGACACAAAGCCCGAGATCCAGGTACATGAAGGGCAGGGACCAAGGAAGTGACAGCATTGAACAGACCAGGCCCCACTGAAGACACCCACATATGACTGTCCCCATCAGACCTCACCTTGACCACTGACACCAGAAGCCACATTCTGAGCAAATTCGAAGCCCTCCTGTCTTTGCATGACTCACCTGAGATTCACAGTCCTGAGCTAGAGCATCCACTTGGCTGAGCCCAAGTTTTGGGCCCCAGTCCGACCTGCCAGGGCTGCGGGGAAGGCTCTGTGGTCCCCTTCAGCTTCAGTAGGGGGCGATGAGGCCTCCCATGCTGGGGCCATCCCCTTAATGGAAAGGCAATTGGAGGCAGGGCAGTCAAAAAATGATGAAAGTTCACTTAGCACGGAAGTCTGGTGGTTATGGTGGAATAAAGAAGCTGAGAAGGGGTGATGCCTTCTTTATTAAAACCAAACTGAGGGGCAACTGACTCAGTCGTTACGCGTCTGCCTTCAGCTCAGGTCATGATCCCAGAGTCCAGAATCAGCGGGGAGTCTGCTTCTGCTTCTCCCTCTCCTTCTGCTGCTCCCCCTGCTTGTACAGGCTCACTCTCTCTCTCTCTGTCAAATAAATAAATAAATTCTTTTTAAAAATTAATTAAATTAAAAAAAAAGAAACATGGCCATCTATTGACTGATTCCACAGCACTTATTTTGGCACCAGCCAGGTACCAATAAAGCAGACTGTGAGGTCCCCACCCCATGGGGCTTACGATATTGTGGGAACACAGTCAAACCACGAGCACATAAGTACATGAGGCCACTGTGGGGCCTGAAACACAAGCAGGATGGAACTGCAGGGAACAGGGGAGCCCTTCAGAGGGTGAGGCCAGGGGAGGCCTCCCCGAGCTGAGCTGCGGCTGGGGGGATGGGCAGCCAGATGTGCAGAGACCAGCGGCAGTCATGGGCTCCAAGCCCCTGAGGCAGGACCAAGCTTCTAGAACAGAATCGTGTAGCTGGAGCATATAGGAAGTCCGGTGGGAGGAGGGCAGGAGGTAAAAATCAGCTGGGTGAAGAGCTGGCATTTTATCCCACTGAGGGATTTTTTTTTTTTTTGCTTTGTTTTTTCAAGATATATTTATTTATTTGAGAGACAGAGAGAGAGAGAAAGTGAGGGGTGTGGGAGAGGGAGAGGATTTACAAGTAGACGCCCCCACAGAGTGCGGAGCTGGATGCAGGACTCCATCTTAAGACCCAAGAGATCACGACCTGAGGTGAAACCAAGAGTCAGACACTTAAGTGACTGAACCTCCCAGCTGCCCCAGGTCTGTTTTCTCTCCCTCTTTCTTTCTTTTAAAAAAGCTATGTATGTATGTATGTATGTATTTGACAGAGAGAGAGACAGCAAGAGAGGGAACACAAGCAGGGGGAGTGAGAGGGGGAGAAGCAAGCTTCCCGCCGAGCAGGGAGCTTGATGCAGGCTCGATCCCAGGACTCCTGGATCATGACCAGAGCCAAAGGCAGACGCATAATGACAAAGCCACCCAGGCGCCCCTCTTTTTTTATTATTATATTATTAATAAGAGGAGGGACTTGTCCTCAAGCACGAATTGGGAAGAAAGGGGAGATGGGCACAGTCCAGGTAGGGGCAGGGATTCAGCAGTGGTAAGGTGAGGGCTTAGGCCCAGTCAGGTTTCCAGTGTGCCGGATGGAGTCATGAGGCCTAAGGAAGCCAGGGCCTGATCTGCCCTCAAGCTCCTGGGCATCTCGTGGTGGCTTCCCCCAAGGCAATGGAGGAACCTCTTGACCTGCCCCTCCCCTGTCCCTGAAAAGAGGCCAGTGGCAGCTACGGGAACTTCAGTCATCGCAAGCACAATGCCAACTACAGCCGCCATCATACTCACCGTCAACTCCACGAGGACAGGCTGTCCTGTCCCTGACCCTGTGAGTTAGCAGGACCCTGTAAGCTAGTTTGCTGGGACCTGCAGAAGGCACAGTCCCGGGAGGGAGCCCGCGGTGTGCTGGAGTTGGCCCCTCCCGGCTTGCACGAGCCGGTTCTGGGAATCTCTTCCCAGTTCTGTATCATCACACAGGTAGCCTGAGATCAAGCACAGTGGAGGACTTTAAGCAGCGTGTTTGCCAGTGCCCCTCTGGACGGAGCCCTGCGGAGCCCTGCGGAGTCCTGCGGAGCCCTGCGGAGCCCCGGCCCCGGGTAAACTCCAGAGCCTGGAGCAGTGTCAGCGGGAGGAGGCAGCCAACCAGGTCCATACGGTCTGGAGGGCAGGCTGTCTGGTGAGGGGTGTGGGAGGATATCTGCCCCCAGTACATACCTGAGAGGGGACCAGAGACCCTGGGCATTAGCTCTGGAACCTCACATTCACCGGAGCCTCTGCTCCAGCCCAGGAGCCTAAAGGCCTGTGGGCTCCCAGCCAGACTGCCTGACTCACAGTCCTAGAGTCAGAATCCTGGGGTGGGTCTGTCTTTGAAGGGCTGCTTCTCCCTGTTCCCCGATCTCAGGATGAGCCCTGACCCTGGTCACAAGCTGGGCCTGAGCCGGGTGACGAAGATCTCCACCCAGGCCCAGACAGAGCTCCACCCTGGTTCTGGGTTGGGCGCGATTCGGCCGCAGAAAACACTCTCACCTCCATCTGCACACAGACCCTCGCTCCGGCCTAGAATCAGGGGCCCCTGAGCCCAAAGGGGATTGGCCTGAAGACGGGTTGGCTCAGCACCGGTCACCCTGCAGTCCTCCTGCTTGGGGAAGCAAACTGTGAAAAACAAAACAAAATTAAAACTCACCACCGGGGCGCCTGGGTGGATCAGTTGGTTAAGCGACTGCCTTCGGCTCAGGTCATGATCCCGGAGATCCGGGATCGAGCCCGACATCGGGCTCCCTGCTTGGCAGGAAGCCTGCTTCTCCCTCTCTCACTCCTCCTGCTGTGTTCCCTCTCTGGCTGTGTTTCTCTCTGTCAAATAAATAAAATCTTTAAAAAAAAAAAAAAACTCACCACCAGATCCTCCTTGCTTTACTGACACATCTTTGTCTTAGGAAATAAGGCCTGAAGGCAAAACACATTTTCTAAGGTCTAACCCCTCTGTACCCCTGCCAGCCTCACTCTTTGATTTGGAGAATTCTTGCTGTACATAAACCATCCTTCCCCACTGTCCCTAGAACACAGGCCTCCCTGTTGCCAGGGGCTGAGGGAAATAGGAGAGTCCCAGGAACTTCATCTGAGAGCCTCAGGGGTTGAGGCCAGGATTCTATCTTGCTTGGGCAAGACTCTTCCCCCTCCAGATCTCAGCTTTCCTATCTGTAACCAAGATTCAGCCCTCTAGCTCTGATATCCGAAGTTAGGGAACCTGATGGAAATTTAGGGCCCCGTGTTCAAACATTGGAAGGACTGTATTTTCTGGGTAATTCAGACCCAGGAGACCCAGGAAAACATATCCAGGATACTGGGTCCAAGTCCTGGCATATCCTTTTAGCGCTGGTACCATGTCCTAGTGACTTGACTTCTCTGGGCCTTGGTTTTCTCATCTGTCAAATGGCAATAATACCAAGTTTGTGATGATCAAATGAGATGGTGACAAGAAAAGTGCTTTGTAAGCTGTAGGGGACAGTCCTCCCAGGAGAGATGGGCACTTATTATTGCCATTGGTATGGGTTAATGTTTTTCTTTCTAGCAGAGCCCAGAAAGTGGATCAATCTTCCCAAGCTCTCAAGTGGGAGACCTCCTCAAAGTGTCCCCAGGACCTACTACCCCAGCCCTGTCCAGAACCAGCTTGAGCCCAGCATATGCCTGCCACCTGGTCTCCCCAGGATTAGACAAATTTTCCTCACTGGCCCCAGTGGATCACAGGCTTCTGAGCTGGCTCAGCCCTGGGAATCCTCAGACCCCATCACTTTTGTTATTTATTTATTTATTTATTTATTTATTTATTTATTTATTTATTTATAAAGATTTTATTTGACAGAGAGAAACACAGCCAGAGGGGGAACACAAGCAGGGGGAGTGAGAGAGGGAGAAGCAGGAGCCCAATGTGGGACTTGATCCCAGGTCTCCAGGATCATGAGCTGAGCCGAAGCCCCTTGTTATTTATTTTTATTATTATTTTTAAGATTTTATTTATTTAGGGGCGCCTGGGTGGCTCAGTTGGTTGATCGACTGTCTTCAGCTCAGGTCATCATCCCAGAGACTCGGGATCGAGTCCCACATCGGGCTCCTTGCTTGGTGGGAAGCCTGTTTCTCCCTCTGTCACTCCCCTTGCTTGTGTTCCTTCTCTGGCTGTGTTTCTCTCTGTCAAATAAATAAAATTTTAAAAAAAAGATTAAAAAAAAAGATTTTATTTATTTATTTGTCAGAGAGAGAGCACAAGCAAGGGAAGTGGCAGACAGAAGGAGAAGCAGGCTCCCCGCTAAGCAGGGAGCCCCATGTGGGACTCGATCCCAGGACCCTGGGATCATGACCTGAGCCGAAGGCAGGCGCTTAACCGACTGAGCCACCCAGGTGTCCTCCCATAGCTTTATAGTGGCCCAGATAGGAAAGGGGTTTCTCAGAAGGCCCACAGAATGTTTATGGCAAAGTGGGTCTCAAGCCCAGGCCTACCCATCCTACAAGACTCTTCTCTAATCCCAGCCCCCAAAACAGTGTCCCCAAGTCAGCAGGCCCTGGCCAAGCCAGGGACTCCAGGAGAGACTGGCTGTCCAGGACATCCCTCCACAGCCTTCACGCTCTGGGTTCCTGCCTCCTCCAGAAAGCCTTCCCTGACTAGCTGAAAGCTGAAAGTTTTTCCTCCCAAGCCTCCTTTGACAGAAAACCGGCTTAAAGATGAACCGTGTCTGCCTGCCTATCTGTCTGCTAGCCTCTCCATGGAGTTTCTTAGGGTAGACAAACGCTGGATTCATCTGGGCTCCCCACCACAGGGAATAAGAGAAGAGGAGAAGCAAGTGATCAGCGCCTGGGATTGAGGGATCCCAGCAGTGGCAGGGATGAGGGTGGGACAGGCAGGACAGGGGACATGGAAGCCCCGCCTCCTTGAACGTCAATTCCCGGGGCCTCCCTCCCTCCCCCGCGGCCCATTCCCCAGGGCGGGCTCCTCCCATGGGAACTGCTGTCTCCGCAGCGGCAGCAGCCGGCGCCCCGCCACCTGGCTGCCAGGAATGAGGCAGGGCAGCGGGCGGGGCGGGCCTGGACAGGGCTGCCCCTTGCTTAGGCCGGGGAGAGGGCGGCTCTGGGCGTAGGCGGCTGCGTGGGCCCAGGGAGCTGGAAGCATCCTTCTCCTGCCAAGAAGCAGCGGTCGGACAGCACCTGGGAGCTAGTTAGAAATGCAGACTCTCAGGTCCTTCCCCAGACCTGCTGATTCAGAATCTGCATTTTAACAAGATCTCCAGGTGATTTCTGTGCACATTCCAACTTGAGAAGTCCTGTTCTAACAAGAGTCTGCCTGCATATTTACAGGTTAAAGAAGACAACTACAAACTTCCAGTTATATAAAAAAAAAGTCACACTAGGGATGTAATGTAAAGCATAGTGACTAGAATTAAGAATACTGTACTATAATTTAAGAATTGCTAAGAGACAGAGCGCCTGGGTGGCTCAGTTGGTTAAGCCACTGCCTTCGGCTCAGGTCATGATCCCGGAGACCGGAGATGGAGCCCCGCATTGGACTCCCTGCTCCGTGGGAAGCCTGCTTCTCCCTCTCTCACTCCCCCTGCTTGTGTTCCCTCTCTGGCTATGTTTCTCTCTGTCAGTATATGTGCTGCCGAAGCGAGCACTGTTTCTCTCTGTCAAATAAATAAATAAAATCTTTAAAAAAAAAATAAAAGAATTGCTAAGAGAGTAGATCTCAAACGTTCTCACCACAAGAGAAAAAAATTGTAACTGTGTGGTGATAGATGTTGAGTAAACTTGTGGTGATTATTTTGCAATATTCACAAATATCATATTGTACCCGAAATTTAGATATTTTTTAAAGATTTTATTTATTTATTTGAGAGAGTGAGAGAGAGGGAGAGCATGAGAAGGTGGAGGGTCAGAAGGTGAAGCAGAGTCCCCACTGAGCAGGGATCCTGACTCAGGACTCAATCCTGGGACTCCAGGATCATGACCTGAGCTGAAGGCATTGCTCAACCAACTGAGCCACCCAGACGCCCACGAAACTTATATAATGTTATATGTCAATTATATCTTAATTTTTTTAAAGATTTTGTTTATTTATTTGACAGAGAGAGATCACAAGTAGGCAGAGAGGCAGGCAGAAAGAGAGGAGGAAGTAGGCTCCCCACTGAGCAGAGAGCCCGATGTGGGCCTCGATCCCAGGACCCTGAGATCATGAGCTGAGCTGAAACCAGAGCCACTGAGCCACTCAAGCACCCTATATCTCAATTTTTTAAAAAGATTTTATTTGTCAGAGAGAGCACGAGTGCACAAGACAAAATGAGCCACCCAGGCATCCCTATAGCTTAATTTTAAAAATTAAATCAGGGGTGCCTGCATGGCTCAGTCATTGAGTGTCTGCCTTGGGTTCAGGTCATGATCCCAGGGTCCTGGGATCAAGTACTGCATTGGGCTCCCTGCTCAGCTGGAAGCCTGCTTCTCCCTCTCTCACTCCCCCTGCTTGTGTTCCCTCTCTAGGTGTGTTTCTCTCTGTCAAATAAATAAATACAATCTTTTTAAAAATAAAAAATAAAACAAAATAAAAAATCATGAGGAATGACTAGGTGGCTCAGTCAGCTAAGCACCTGCCTTTGGCTCAGGTCAGGACCCTGGGGTGCTGGGATGGAGCCCCAAGCAGGGAGCCTGTTTCTCCCTCTGCTCCTAGTCCCCCACCCCCACCCACGCTTGCACGCTCTCTCTCTTGCTCTAATAAATAAATTAAATCTTAAAAAAATTAAATCATGAGAAAAAAGACATAGATTACCTTCATTTTATTTCTCCTTTATGTTTCAGATAGGCCATTATCTTGTTTTTTTTTTCCCAAACTAGGAATTTATAAATAGGATATATTACCTATGAATTGTATTCCATTACAGGAAAGAGGTACTCTAGAATATTTGTTATAAAATGGAGTGTGGAGTCTGCTGGGGCTGGAAACCCACAATGAAAAGCCACTCCTATTTCAGTCACCAACCTCAGCCCTGAGGAGACAGAAATGGGGGTAAGCAACCCTTGAACCTGAGGAGCTTCTACTGTAGCAGGAGAGAAGAGAAAGACGCATATCACTACCTTCCTGAGCCTCAGTTTCCTCACCCATAAAATGGGCATAATTAATCCTCAGTCATTGCCACTTCTGACAGATTCCAATCAGCTTGGGGATAGGAAGGGGCTTTGTGAGTAGCCTTGAACCGGAGGGAAGTGAGGTCTCAAAGTGCCCTGCTCACAGAGCTCCTTCTGGTGCCTCTTCCTGTCCTTCAGGATCCAGTCCCTAGCCCTCCTGGTCCTCCCCTAGAGCCTCATCTTCATCTATGGTCTCACCCTTCTTCCTTCCTCCTTGACCTCCCCCAAAAACACCTGTCTGAACCTTGTTCCCATGTAACAAATTAGCGCCGTTTCCGGGAGGAGCAGACATTCACTGAGTGCTGACTACATGCTCACACGCTGGGTCATTTATGCCCAAGTTACAGCTCAAGCTTTTGGCTCCCAGGACAGCAGGCTTCCTCTGCTGGAAAACAGGAACCAACTTCCAGTGACCTCGGGGGAGGGCTCAGGTTCAAGTCCCGCCTCAGAGATCCGGCTACACTGCACCAGTCCCTACATAATGTGCTTCTAGAAGAGGACTCCTTCCTCCTTTCCTCAAGCACCCCTTCACTTATTCCATGACTATGTATTGAGCGCCACATAACTGGCAACTACATTCCAGGAGCTGGGGTACACAGAAAGCAAAAACAGGCAAAATCTCTGCCCTCCTGGAGCTTCTGTTCTGGCAGGGAAAAGGGTAATGAATAAATACACAGCCTGATGTGTAGATGGTGTTGGATGCTGTGGAAACAATAAAGCAGAGGAAAGGGGAGCTGGGGTGGGAGGTCACCATGCTCACTGGTTAGTGAGTGAGGGCTCCCTCAGTGAGAAAAAGAACCTGGAGGAATAGGGGAGAAGCAAGGTGGCTCTCCAGAGTGAGTCGGGCAGATGACAGAGCTATTGCAAAGGCCCTGAGGTGGGGCGGGGGCATCCGGGAGCCCAGTGCGCCTACAACAGAAACGTGAGGGGAGAAGGCAAGACAAGGCTGGGGCTATCCTGTAGAGCCTTGTGATTGGAAGGACTTTGACTTCCTTCCAAATGAGATGGAGGCATTAAAATGGTATGATGTGGGGCACCTGGGTAGGGGGCTCAGTCAGCTAAGTGTCCTACTCTTGGTTTCGGCTCAAGTCGTGATCTTAGGGTCATGGGGTTGGGCCCCGCATCGGACTCCCTTCTGGAGTCTGCTTGTCCCTCTCCCTCTTCTCCTCCCCTCCCTCTCTGTAAAACAAATAAATGGATTAAATCTTTGAGGAAATTTTTTTAATTAAAGGATAAAAAAATTTTTTTTTAATTGCAGCATCACTCAGGCAGCTGGATTGAAAACAGACTGCAGGAGGGACGCCTGGGTGGTTCAGTTGGTTAAGCGACTGCCTTCAGCTCAGGTCATGATCCCGGAGACCAGAGATCGAGCCCCACATCAGGCTCCCTGCTCGGCGGGAAACCTGCTTCTCCCTCTCACTCCTCCTGCTTGTGTTCCCTCTATAGCTCTGTTTCTCTCTGTGAAATGAATAAATAAAATCTCTTAAAAAAGAAGAAAAGAAAACAGACCGCAGGAGACAAGCTCAATTGCAGAGGGCCAGTAGGAAGGCGCCAATAACCCCAGCAGAAGGGCGAAGGCAATGAGGTGGCAGCGGGCTGCCGTCCGGGGTGAGATGGGGGTGGATTCTGCCCATATTCTGAAGGTAAAGCCAACAGGGCTGCTGACAAACTTAATGTGGGATGTGAGAGTAAAAGGAGTTTATAAAAAAAAAAAAATGGCTTCAGGCCGCCTGGGTGGCTCAGTGGGTTAAAGCCTCTGCCTTCGGCTCAGGTCATGATCTCAGGGTCCTGGGATTGAGGCCCACATCGAGCTCTCTGCTCAGCAGGGAGCCTGCTTCCTCCTCTCTCTCTGCCTGCTTCTCTGCCCACTTGTGATCTCTCTCTCTATCAAATAAATAAATAAAATCTAAAAAAAAAAGCTTTAAAAAAAAATGACTTCGGATTTTCAGCCCAAGAACTGGAAGGCTTCACATGCTGCAAGGGGAGCACCTGAGTTCAAGAATTTAGCTCAGCATGTGAGGCTTGAGAAGACAATAAGCATACAAGTATGGACGGTCCCCAACTTATGAGGGGTTAACTTATGATCTTTTTTTACTTTATGATGGTGTGAAAGTGATACGCACATTCCATAGAAACCACACTTCGGATTTTGAATTTGAATCTTTCCCCAGGTTTGAGATGTGCGGTTAGATCCTAGATCCTCTCGTGATGCTGGGAAGCAGCATCCGTGGCTCCCAGTCGGCCAGGGATCACAGGGAAAACAAGCCTTACGCTTACTACCATCTTGCACCCACACAACCTTTCTGGATGTCACTTTCAGTACAGTATTCATAACACTGCAGGAAATATCTAGCACCTTACTATAAAATCGGCTTTGTGTGAGATGCTTTTTCCCAACCGTAGGCCAGTATAAGCATTCAGAGTACATTTAAGGTTGGCTGGGATAAGCTATGGTATCCAGTAAGTTAGATGTAGTAAATGCATTTTCAACTTACAGTGGGTTTATCAGGACAGAACCCCATTTAAGTCGAGATAGAACCATGGAGATGTTGAGTACAATTAGTAAATGAGTCTGGAAAGGAAGAGAGAGCCCTGGGCTGGAATGGGTACAGCTTGGATTTGCCCACACACAGATGGTATTTAAAGCTTGAAACTGAATGAAATCACCAAGGGCATGAGTATGGAGAGAAAAGACAAGAGGACCAGGGAGTGAGTCCTGGGCATTTCACTCCCTAATGGATGAAGGAATGAGGAGACAACAAAACAGCAGTCAATAAGTTAGAAAAATCAGGGCAGGAGACTGTCTTACATGCCATGTGAGAAAAGTATTTCAAGGAAAAAGGAGTGATCAGCTGTGCCACAGGCAGTCTATAGGTCCAGTAAAATATGTGGATTAAGAATTGACCATTAGAATGGAAGGAATTTTGCAAATCATATATCTGATAAAGAAAGAAATTTTTTTTTTTTTTAGATTTTATTTATTTGACAGAGAGAAACACAGCCAGAGAGGGAACACAAGCAGGGGGAGCGAGAGAGGGAGAAGCAGGCCTCCCGCAGAGCAGAGAGCCCGATGTGGGACTCAATCCCGGGTCTCCGGGATCATGATCTGAGCTGAAGGCAGTCGCTTAACCGATTGAGCCACCCAGGCGCCCCTAAAGAAAGAACTTTTATCTAGAATATATAAAGAACTTCTGAAACTCAACAATAACATTAAAATAATGTAATTACAAAATGGACAAAGGATTTGACAAACATTTCTCCAAAGACAGAGATGGCCAATAAACACACAAAAAGATATTCAACATCATCAGCCATCAGGGAAATTCAAATCAAGACCACGGTGAGATACCAGTACCACCTCATACCTACTCAGATGGAGGTAATAAAACAAAACAAATGTTGGCGAAGATGGGGGAAGACTGGAACTCTTGCACATGGCTGGTGGGAATGGAAAGGGGTACGGCTGCTGTGGAAAACAGCCTGGTGGCTCCTCAAACTACTGAACATCGAGTTACCTGTGACCAGCAATTCCACTCCCAGGAATGTACCCAGGAGGGATGAAAGCCTGTGTCCACACAAGAACTTGCCAACACCAACAGAGAACCCTGACTATGGACTTTGGGTGATTATGATGTGTCAGTGTCATTTCCTAAGTTGTAAGTAATGTACTGCTACAGTGGGGGGTGTTGATCATGGGGGAGACAGTGCATGTGTGGGGGCAGAGAATCCATGGAAAATCTCTATACCTTCCTCTCAGTTTTGTTGTGAATTGAAAACTGCTCAAAAAATATTTTTGAAGAACTTGTACGTGAATATTCATAGCAGCATTCCTAACACCCGAAGTGGAAACAACACAAATGTCTACCAACTGATGGATGGATAGATAAAATGTGGACTATCCATATATCCATGGAATATCATTTGGCAATAAAGAAAAAATGAAGTACTAATGCTATAACAGAGATGAACTTTGAAAACATTATGCTAAGTAAATGAAACCCATCACAAAACACCACCATTTATATGAAGTGTCCAGAATGGGCCAATCTATGTAGAGACAAGAGGTCAACCTGTGGTTGAGGCGATTCAAGGGAAATGGGGGGGGGGGTAACTGTTAGAAGGCACAGAGTTTCTTTTCAGAGAAATAAAAATGTTATTTTTAAAATATTTTTAAAATATTTTAGGGGCGCCTGGGTGGCTCAGTTGGTTAAGCGACTGCCTTCGGCTCAGGTCATGATCCTGGAGACCCGGGATCCAGTCCCACATCAAGCTCCCTGCTCGGCAGGAAGCCTGCTTCTCCCTCTCTCACTCCCCTTGCTGTGTTCCCTCTCTCGCTGTGTTTCTCTCTGTCAAATAAATAAAATCTTTAAAAAAAAAAGAAGTTTAAAATATTTTATTTATTTGTTTGTTTGTTTGTTTGTTTGTTTGAGAGAGAGGGAAAGGGAGGAGCAGACTTCCTGCTGAGCAGGGAGCCTGATAAAGGGCCCGATCCCAGGACCCCGGGATCATGACCTGAGCCAAAAGTAGACACTTAACTAACTGAGCCACCCACATGCCCCGGGAGTAATAAAAATACTCTAAAATTGATTTTGGTACTGGCTGAACAACTTTGTAAGTGTATTAAAAAACCACTGAATTGTTTACTTTGTGTGGGTGAAATGTATGCTATGTGGGTTATATCTCAATAAAGCTATTACTAAAAGACACTGATGATTGGACTTAGAAATGTGAAGGTCACAGGTGACCCTGACAAAGCAGTTTTGGTGCAGTGATAGGGACAAAGCCCGACTGAAGTGTGTTCAAGAAAGAACAAAGTAACGAAGACTGCATAGACATTGAAGAGTTTGTGATATAGACAAGTGGGAGGGAGACTTTTGTTTTGATGGGCTCTGTTGTGTTGGGTTTTTTTTAATATGAAAGAAATGATGTTTTCACGTTAATTGGAATGTTTCTGTAGAGAAGGGGAAATTGCCAAGATGAAGTCCTTGAGCAGGTGAGAGGCAGGCGGTCTGGTGTGTGAGTGCAGGCGTAGCCGCAGGGAGGAACAAGCACGAGGCAGCAGGAGGGAGGCTAAAAACGAGGCACAGACCCAGTGATTGGATAGGCATTGACAGTCTATGGAAATTCTCCTTTGATTTCTTCTATCTCCTCAGTGATGTAGGAAGCAAGGTCCTCCACTGAGAGTGGGCAGGGGAGGAGCTGTCCAGGGTTGAGGTACTGAGGGGAGGTATGGAATTGTCTCTAGGACCGCAGGGGAGTGAAAGCAGCTGGTCCTAAGGTAGAATTGTGGGAGAGTACTAAGGGTTCCCTGCAGAGGAAAGGGCCCAGACTTGAGGTTCAAGTGAGACCTGTCATCAGGGCTGTGTCTTTCTTCATCTTCAGTCAACTGTGGGGTACAAACACAGCTGGATTAATCACGGTGTGGTTTTGCCTGGTGAGAGGAGCAAGGGGGTAATTATAATGATGGTCCATGGAATCAAAGCTAGTTAAGGAGGCTAGAAACGGGGCGGGGGGAGAAGGTGGGAAGATCCATGGATTAAAGAGTCTAGGAGGTCAGGAGCCACTGCAGTCGGGGTTCTAGAGGTGGTGAGCATGAAAGACAGGAGGTGGTGTTAGGAGGGCGGGATACTTGCTATTGAAATTACACAGGGTACCGGCAAGGTCCAGGAAAGTGCCTTGGCAATGAGGGGCTGAGGCAGGTTTGAGGTCAAGACTCACAGAGGAGGGGATGGGGGACCATCTCTGTGCAATCGAATAAATCAAGTCACCTTCAGAGACAGAGCCCTGCATCGGGCACCGACCTGCAGTTCAGCTGAACCTGGGTGCAAAGCCCATCCTTCCAGCTGTGGGGCCCTGTACAAATCAGCTTGTCTCTCTGAGCCTTAATTCCCTCTTATGCGAAGTGAGAGATCACTCCTTTGTCAAAAGATTGTGTTCTGCGAGCACCTGGGTGGCTCAGTTGGTTAAGCGTCAGACTCTTGATTTCAGCCCAAATCATGATCTCAGGGTCGTGAGACAGAGCCCCCCATCAGCTCAGTACTCAGGGCAGAGTCTGCTTGAGATTCTCTCTCTTCCTCTCGCTCTGTTCAGGCAATAAATAAATAAATAAACAAACAAAATCTTGGGGGGAAAAAGATCGTGAAACTGTATGGTTATGATAAGAAACTATATGGAAATGGCCTTGTGTGGTTTCAGCCCAGGGTGCCCAGGAATGTGGAATGATCCCAGAATGCTCTTGGCTGGCGTCCAGAGCAGAGGAGGGGCTGATGTGGAGACCAACACTCTCTGCAGGTCCCCTTCTCCTTCCCATCCCTTCGAATCGCAGCTGAATGGAAAAACCTGACTCCTATTTCACTGCCATTTTACAGAATAGGAAACTAAAGCCCAGAAAGGGAGAGTGACTTACCTATGTCACTATAACTCAGTTATCATAGAGAGCATGTTCCCCTCTAAAATTAGAGTCAGGATTAAGATGGGAAATATGTGCATGAAGGAAGAGCCTTGCGTATAACATCTGAAAGCCAGATGGACTCTTCAGAAGCTACCCCAGCCGTCGTTGCCCTCCATTCACTGAGACAATTAGAAGGTCTTGGTGAAGGTAAAAACCCTCAGATGAGTATACCGCCGCTCTCTCATCTTCCCTCTTCCCTTCCTACACTCTGAGATCCCCCACTCCCAGGGCAGTAATGTTCATTCAGGTCCTGCGACTGGGCAAACATTGGACCGATCAGCTTTGGAACAGAGGTGTCAACAGAAGAGTGATTCACAGCGTGTGAATCTGCTAATTGCTCTTCCTAACCCAGACAGCAGGAAGGAGAGAGGAAAAGAGATCTCTAAGTTTCCTTTCTCAGAGAACTTGATTCAGGAGTATGAGGTGGGCACAGTACCAGGCCAACCCCTATATAGTTCCAGCATTATCCAGTCTCCTTAGGGAAATCCCTCTGGCTTTTTGGACCCCAGTTTCCCCCTATATAGAGTGAGAAGAGAATGAACAAAATGATTGTCAAAGCTCACCTCTCCCTGCCAGCTCAGGCCTTCAGGGTTGTAGGAATGGCACCTTCCATGCTGCTCTGGCTCTCTGGGGACAAGGACAGGGAAATAGGGTAGAAGTGGAGCCAGCAGTTCCTGTAGAAATTTCACCTCCTTGCACACGCTCTGCGATCACAGCAACAAGGGACATCATTCTCTACAGTTTTCTCACTCCATGTATATACATGGTTGCTCTCTCTCCCATTTTTTTCTCTCTCCCAATCCATTGTTGTTGTTGTTTCGTCGTCGTCTTCTTCTTCTTCTCCCCCTCCTCCTCCTTCTCCTCCTCCTCTTCCTCCTCCTCCTCCTCCTCCTTTTTCTTCTTCTTCTTCTTCTTCAGATTTTATTTATTTGACAGAGAGAAACACAGCTAGAGAGGAAACACAAGCAGAGGGAGTGAGAGAGGGAGAAGCAGGCTTCCCCCTGAGTAGGGAGCCCAATGTGGGGCTTGATCCAGGGACTCCGGGATCATGACCTGAGTTGAAGGCAGACACGTAACGACTGAGCCACCCAGGTACCCCCTGTTTTATTTTCTTCTTCTTCTGAAATGTTTTATTTCTTTGTTTACTTAACTACTGTCTTTTTATAGTAGAATGTCAGCTCTAGGGCAAGGACCTTGCCATCATATCTCCGGGCCTAGCCCAGGACCTGATACATAGTGCTTAGTATATACGTGTCAGTTGATGAATGAATGAATGAACAAATGACTGAATGAATGGATACATCTTGAGGGTGGTACCAGGGCTGTGCCAAGCATGATACTGTGATCTGTGCCAACTGTTCCACGAGGAGCAGTTGGAAAATAGCGCTCTGGAGTCAGAAGGTCAAGTCCCACCCTGCCAATTAGTGGTTGTATGACCATATCACTTGACTTCTCTAAGCCCTGGTTTCTTCATTGGCAAATTGAGGATAATGATCCCATATCTTGAGCTGTATTTTTAGAAATTAGAGGTCGTGTATGTAAAGTGACCTGGTATATAGCAGGTCCTCAGTAAATGTTAGTTTCCTTTCCTTTCCTTCCTCTGCTAGGGCCATGGAGGCGGTAGATCAAGGGTTTGGAGACTCTGAGGAGGTTTCTCATCTTCTTCTCTTTCAAAAGAAGGTAAAACAAAACAGCAAGCAACTTCACTGAGGAAAGTGCAAGGATTTGCCCACAGTCACACCGCCAAGCAGTGGAGCGAACAGCAGGTCCCCATCCTGGGGGCCAGAGGAAGCCCCTGATCCCAGACAAAAGGGATGGATGGGACAAAGGCAGGCTTTTGCTTGTGCTGGCCTTCAGAAGAGGAAATGATTGCTCTAGTCTGAGAGTCAGGCTCCTGGGTTCTGGGTCCAGGTCTGTCAGAGACAAACTGGTGACCCTGGAATGTAATTTATCATCCGTCAGTCTCTTCTTGTACATTGAGAATATTACTCTTTGCCAGGCCTGCCTTATAAAATGGGGGAGTATTAGAAGAATGATATTTAATCTAAGAGAAAATATTGTAGTGTTAAATCAAGCAGACTCAGTTTCTGAAAGTCTGTCACAGGTACATATATTTAAAATCAGAAGAAAAAATGAACTCAAAAGTAACAATAAGCCTCATCCCTCTAGGCTCCGTAAAGTGGGAAAGAAAAACACGTAAACATTATTTCAATAGAATATGTGAAAACGTGGGGCGCCTGGGTGGCTCAGTTGGTTGAGTGACTGCCTTCGGCTCAGGTCGTGATCCCGGAGACCCTGGATCGAGCCCCACATCGGGCTCCCTGTTCGGCGGGAAGCCTGCTTCTCCCTCTCTCACTCGCCCTGCTTGTGTTCCCTCTTTCGCTGTGTTTCTCTCTGTCAAATAAATAAAATCTTAAAAAAAAAAAAAGAATATGTGAAAACGTTTTTGCCAAGTATAAGTAATCAAATCAAAATTTAAAAAGTATTTATTGAACATCTTCTCTGGGACAGAAAAGGAAACTGGCTCAGAGGGGTTAGTGGCTTGCCTGAGGGCACAGAGGACCTGATAAGGCTGAGAAGATGGCAGGAAAGACTTCCACTAGGGGCTTAGGAAGCCCCTACCAGAACGGGCTACAGAGGAGCCAAGACGCTGGGTCAAGAAAACCAACTTCCCATTTCCGTGGGTCTGCACAAACGTAACAGAAAGAGCATGCGCCACAGATGCTCTGTTCAGCACCGCGGCCCCAACTCATTTGCTGTGTAACCTTGAAGGAGTCACGCCCCCTCTCTGAACAGGTGTCGCCTCCCTTCAACAGGAACATTAACGCTGGCGAGGCAGTGGTTGACAAGGGCCAATTAAGAGTGCGTTAAATAGTATCTACCTCGGTATACAAAGAGTTTGTTACCTTTCCTCGATTCTAGAAGAGAAGGAGGAGCGCTGTGTGGAGTTGAAGAGGCGGCTCAGTGTCTCTGGGCTTCTGAAAATAGCGGATAATCAGGACCTGGCCAGGCGACTTGTAAATTCCTTCCAGCGCCTAAAGGAATCCTGAAACTTTTCAGTGGTCCAACTCTATTACAAACTTCACAGATCACTTCCCTCCCGCCTGCCCCTGGAGGGCGCAGTCCCTTTAAGTCTAAGCCTGCCTCCGCGCGGCCCAATCACTGAGAACAGAACTTCTTTAAGGACCGAAGGAGGGAATTCAGCCGGGGCAGGAGGGCGGGGCAGGGGCGTGTCAGCCAGCCAATCGGAATCTCCCTGGCGACTAGTGACTCACGTGCCGATCCTTGCTGACCAATGGCAGGGGAGTCGAGAGACCCGGGCGCTCCCACTGTGTGACAGCTGCCTGGGCCAATGGGCATGTGGCCCGCGGCCTATAAGAGTCCGCAGGGGTCTGGGCTGCAGGCTCTAGGGTCGGTTGGTCGTCGCCGTCGGAGGTGTGCCCTTAGTTTGCCTCGCCGTCGCTGCCATCCGGTCCCCGCAGCCGCGCCCCTCGCCTTGGCCCCGGCCCAGCTGCTCTCCCTGCCCTTCTCCTCTTAGGCACCCTCCCCCGGTTTCTGCCGTCGGGGCCCCGGGGCCGGGCTAATGATGCCGTCGGAGAGTGGAGCTGAGAGCCCGGACCAGGCAGCTGCGCAGGTGGGGACGGCTGCGGCCTCGGCGGTGGCCACGGCCGCCCCGGCAGGCGGCGGCCCCGACCCGGAGGCCTCATCGGCCTCCCTCGGACGGCACCTGAGTGGGCTAGGCTGGCCACAGGTGAAGCGACTGGACGCGCTCCTGAGCGAACCGATTCCCATTCACGGGCGCGGCAACTTCCCCACTCTGAGCGTACAGCCCCGGCAGATTGTGCAGGTGAGCGCGCCCTGGGAGGGGAGTGGGGGGTTATGGGGTCTCCAGCCTGACTGAGATTCTTGTGCTCGGAGGTACCCAGAGTCTGTTCGATTCTCTGGACTGCTAGGGAAAAATGAGACTTAGGAAAGGATAGGGACTGTAACAAAATCGCACAGAGCACGGATAGCAGACCATGCTCCCTCCCCATTGGGCTTTCCCTTCCCCTACCTCTGGAGAGCCTCGATTCCTCTGGAATCATTTGCCCAGGCCAAAGCTAGGAAATGGGAGGAGAATGGGCAGGGACTTGGTGTGGTCCGGGTGTGGGGTCCCGCCAGAGAGCAGCCCTGCCTGTGAGACTAAGGATACCAGGAAGCCCTGGATGGGTAGGTGTGCATGCTTGCATTCAAAATAGTTTTTTTTTCAATCCCCAAATCTTCTTAGTTGGGCCTCATCACCCCCCCCACACACACACACACACATACACCCCTTCCCTCTCGAGGGTCTAGGGGCAGACTTTGTCCTGCACTTCCTCAGCCATTGGCTCAAGAGCCCAGTGGCTAAGTGGAAAAGCCCAGAAATCCCAATATGGACTACGTCCCTCTCAGCTGCGGTTGTGGCAGGAGGAGATTAAGCACCGAGCCAGTCCTGGTCCCTGCATGCCAGCAGGCGACAGCAGATGCCCAGTATAGGTGTTTCTCCCCTTCCCCAACACTGGAAATGAAGGCTGGCCCTGATGTCTCCCGAGGAGCAGAAAAAGAGAATTCTGGTAGCCCTCTCTCTTTCCTCAGACTCCCTTTTCCCTTTATCTAACTTCCAGCACCCTGCCAGTTGCTCTTTCATCTGTATAACCTAGGTGCTGACATACTCTGATATACCAGAATGTAGTAGTTATTGTACCCATTTTGTGGCTGGGGAAGCTGAGGCTCCAAAAGGAGCCATGAGCTGCCAAAGATTACCTAAAGAGGTGAAAATCAAACCTGGAGAATCATGGGTCTTTCTGGGAGCCACCTGCTGCAGACTCAAGGCTTCCTAACCCTTCCCCAGCTCTCAAGATTCAACTTCTAAGTCTTAGGGAAGTCTTCTGATAGAAACCAGAAAATCCAGCCACAATTCCTGTGTATTCCTGCCAGTAGATGGACTTTCTTCTTTCCGGAGTTACCCAAAGAAGCTAGGGAAGCAGGTCACTCCCCTGCCTCCTACTGTCTCAGCTTCCCCTGAGGAGGAGGGGTATCTGCTAAGGGATTACCTCGCCCTCCCTCCCAGGGAATGAGACGTGGGTGGGGGCAGATTCCCGAGGGCTGACTCACCCACAGCCCCAGTGGTGCTCACTGAAGCATTCCTCCGCTGCCTGCTGTCATGGGGTAATTAGGAAACCAGTTGAGGCTTTTCTCTCCAGGACACTCAGGTCAACCTTGGGCCTCAACTGCTGTATCTCCAGGACTATTCCAGACATGGGAGAAGGAGGAGCCCAGTGTGGAAACTCTGCTCTGCAGGGACAAAGGGTGCTCTGGAGGAGAAATCCCTTCCCAACTGCCTTTACTGATGTCTGCTCTGTGCCAAGCCCTATTTGGGACACCAGGGCTGTAGATGTGCCTGTGACCCAGCCTCTCTGCCCTCGAGGTGCTCCCTGCCAAGTGGCAGGGACACAGGCCAATAGGAGCTGACTTTACAAGGCCATAATAGTAGAGTGCTCTTCTAGAGTAGGGTCAAAGATATCACAGAGCAGGGAGCTCCTGGCTGTGGTGGGGAGAAGCAGTGCAGACTTCGGGGCTGTCCTAGGAGGCAGGACAGCTGGCTTCAGGGCCTGGACTATTGTCCGTTCCCTTTGCTGGACCCAGTGTCCTCATCTGTTCGATGCTGAGGAGTTGGACTACTCTCCCACATCCTTCAGGTTCCAGACTCCAAAGGGAACAGTACCTTCCCCTGGCCTGTACAGTTGCATCCCCGGGGAAGAAAATCCATGTCCTGGCAGGAATCTGCAGCTGGCAGCTTCAGATGGGGATGAGGGCCATCCGTGCGGCCTATGTGAGGAGGTGGGGGGTGCTGGTGGGGTGGAGGGAAGGATGCTCGGTATATGTAGTGGGGGACACTGGTTGTCCATGATTCAAAAATTAAAACCTTTTCCCCCCTACCCCTGTAAGATTTTGCCTACAGCAGCAATCTGAGTGGCTAGAGACACTAATCTCGCTTGGCCCTGAGCTAGGGGGGTCCATTCCCCGGTAGGAGTCTCCCTTGCCCATAGCTCTGGGAGGCCCAGTTCTAATAAAGCTTGGCCACTTATTAGCTGTGTGACCTTAGATAAATCCTTTGCCCTCTCTGGGCCCAGGGAATGGAATGAGACAATCTGATCTCTCTAGTGGCAGCCAGAGGGCCTGTACCAGGCCGCTCCAGACGAGTTTTGCAAGCCTGCCAGCTGACTGCACCCATCGTCCCGGTGCAGGTCTCGGCGGTGGTGCAGGAACAGAGCGATTCTGGGGAGGCCCCTGGCACAGGAGAAAGGAGGGTGCAGCCACTGCCCCCTTCATGGCTGGAAAGTCTGATTCAGGAGGCTCCAGGCTGCCCTGCAGTCTTTGGGTGTGGCAGTATCTGGGGTCCGCCTGCCAAGCTGGCTGTAGTCACACCTGGGAGAGAGACAACAGCTGCTGGCGGGCTGACACAGCCGGCCCCATGGCCTGATGCAGGCGATTTAACAAGGGTACTGCTACCTACTCACCAGGCCAGATGCCATGCCCTGGGGTGAGCAGCAGCCTGGGAGCCGGCGCTGGCATTGAGGAAGGCTCAGTCAGCTCTACTGGGGCCTGCGGAGAGGTCTGGTCCGCTCTGCAAGTCTGGCAGGGTCCTTGGGACAAGGTCTTGCCTGTTTCTCTCCTTGGTCTACACAGCTGCCAGCCTCCAGGGTATGGCCGGACTATAGCAACTGGCTCCTTACCTCCAGTTTCCCCAGTCTGTCTGGCCAAGGCATCTCCCAACCTCCACCTTCCCCTCCCTAACTTCCTTGACTCTGGGCTTCAGTGCCTGGAGGGTTGCCCTCACTTTGAAGTTTTGAAAGAGAGGGAGGATTAGAATCCTAGTTTCTGGTCTCTTCTCCTTCTAAACCCTGGGATGGCAATGTGATGGGAGGAGAGTCAGCCACACCTGGGTCTGAAGGCGCTTCCACATAATCCAGGCAGATGATGACACTCCTGTGAGCCTTGGTTTCCCCAGCTACAACTTGGAGATCATAAAGAGCTGTCTCTCATCTGGGCGCCTGGCTGGCTCAGTGAGTGGAGCATGTACCTCTTGATCTCAGGGTTGGGAGTTCGAGCCCCATGCAGGTGTAGAGATTACTTAAAAATAAAATCTTTAAAAAGAGAGGAAAAAAGAAGATCTATTCCCAAATAGATTCTGGTGAGAAGGTCCAGGTATTCAATAGATACCTAATTGGATTATCTATTGAATACCCCCTCCACCCTCAGCTCCTCCCCAGCACGTTCCTGACGGCCAGTTGCTTACCCCTATAGCCATTACAATACCTTCCCCTAGTCTGGGTCCTCCTCCCGGAAGCCTTCCTGACGGGAGCCGCCCGCCTCAGATTGCCCCATGGCGGCTTGCCTTCTCAGCACTTAAGTGCATTCTTTGCAGTAATTCCCTGAGAAGCGAGGAGGGCAGCCCAGCCCAGTGCTGGGCGCTGTTGGCAGCAAGGCGCGGTTGCAGAATCACTCAGGGCAGGAATGTTGCCTGGTCACTTTCAGGATTGTGCCTGGAGTACACTGGGTTGCTGAGAACACAGACTGAGCCCAGCTCCTTTTTTCTCCCCACATGTTCCTAGGCCCAGAAAGATGCCTCTGGCCAAAGGAAGAGATTCAAGATGATCGGTTTGCTGGTCATGTTCTGTGTCAGCAGACAGGGTCTGCTGCATCTCTTCCCACTTGGGCTAGGTGCTGAGCACTTCCTGAGATGATGACCCACCTCCTGTCCCAAGAGCAGAAAGGGTCTGGGTTTTCACTGCCAGCCCCGCTTCTTAATGCCTCCCACCTTGAGTCTCAGAGGTCTCACCACTGCAAACCTCAGTTTCTTCTGCTCTAAAACAAGTGCAACATTTGTTTCACAGGGTCCTTGTAAAGATGAATTAAGATGAATATGTCCTAGTCAAAAGAGCATTCATGGACTGGAGAATCCAACTGACCTGGGTTCCTGTCTCCACCTGGCTACTCTCTGACCTTGGACATGTTTCTTAACCTCTCTGTGCCTCTGGTCCCCCATCTGTGAATTGGAACAATAATGCCCAAATGCAGGATTATTATGAGGGTTGATATAGCAGTGCACACGAATTGCAATTAAGTGCCTAATACAGTTGAGCAGTTAGCATCATGCCTGGTATAAAACAAAGTGTTTTATGGGCAGTTTTAGAGAAGTCGAATAGCATAGTGGCTAAGACCTGAACTCTGAGTTTAATTCCCCAGCTGTGTGACCTTGGACGAGTTACTTGGCCTCTCTGTGCTTCAGTTTTTCCATCTGTAAATTGGGAATAATAGTACCTACCTCATGGCATAGGTGATTGTGAGAATTATATGAGTTTATATCCTAATGTATAAAATGCTTAGATCAGGACCTGACATTTAGTAAATTCCATGTATGTATGTATTTGCTGTCATTAGTGCTGTTCTTTTGGAGTCTTTCCTCCAAAGGAGTCATTCTCCAGATTAGGAAATTAAAGCATTAGAGGGTTGAAAGACTTTCCAAAGGCATGACAGCTAAGAAGTGGTTTTACATAGATGCCTGGAGGGGACCTAGGGGTCCAGGCTCCTGACTCCTCCCGGCTCTGCCATCTCATCCACAGGTGGTCCGCAGCCGCCTGGAGGAGCAGGGACTACGCGTGCACGGTGTGCGGCTACATGGCTCAGCTGCCAGCCACGTGCTGCACCCCGAGAGTGGCCTGGGCTACAAGGACCTGGACCTGGTGTTCCGCGTGGACCTGCGCAGCGAGGCGTCCTTCCAGCTGACCAAGGAGGTGGTGCTGGCCTGCCTGCTGGACTTCCTGCCGGCAGGTGTGAACCGGGCCAAGATCACGCCAGTGACGCTCAAGGAGGCATACGTGCAGAAGCTGGTAAAAGTGTGCACGGACACAGACCGCTGGAGCCTCATCTCGTTGTCCAACAAGAGTGGCAAGAACATGGAGCTCAAGTTTGTGGACTCAGTCCGGCGCCAGTTTGAGTTCAGTGTAGACTCCTTTCAGATCATCCTGGACTCCCTGCTGCTGTTTGGCCAGTGCTCATCCACGGCCATGTCTGAGGCCTTCCACCCGACCGTGACCAGTGAGAGCCTGTATGGGGACTTCGCCGAGGCCATGGACCACCTGCGTCGCCGCATCATCGCCACCCGCAGCCCGGAGGAGATCCGCGGGGGAGGCCTCCTCAAGTACTGCCACCTGCTGGTGCGGGGCTTCCGGCCTCGGCCAGGCACTGACGCTCGCGCCCTGCAACGGTACATGTGCTCCCGCTTCTTCATCGACTTCCCAGACCTGGTGGAGCAGCAGCGCACACTGGAGCGCTACCTGGAGGCCCATTTCAGCGGGGCCGACTCAGCCCGCCGCTATGCCTGCCTGGTGACGCTGCACCGGGTGGTCAACGAGAGCACCGTGTGCCTCATGAGCCACGAGCGTCGCCAAACGCTGGACCTCATCGCCACGCTGGCGCTCCAGGCCTTGGCCGAGCAGGGCCCAGCGGCTGCGGCTGCCCTGGCCTGGTGCCCCCGAGGCCCCGACGGGGTCGTGCCTGCCACCGTCAGTTACTACGTGACTCCTGTGCAGCCTCTGCTGGCTCGGGCCCACTCCTACCCCACCTGGCTGCCTTGTAACTGACTCAGACCCTGGCCAGAAGGTACTGGGCCTTTCTGGAGGGAGTGGGGCCTCCAGGAGTGTGTAGGGAATGTGACCAGAGACCTGCAGCCTGTGCTAATAGGCCCAGCACTGCTGCAGGGTTGGGCCTTTGATTGAACAGACCAGGCACCGCTCATCCCTGAGTGAGGTCCCCCCAGGGGTTAAGGCCAAGCTAGGGTTATTGCACCCCACTTTTGGACCAGCATGATGGTGAGGGTGCAGGGGCTGTTTATCTTGGAGGTCCATTGCCTTCAGGAGACAAAGCATGTTTGGGTGGTAGCCTCAATCCTCATAATCTTAGGTTGATTTCTGTGGCCTGGGAAGGTCTTGGGTTGATTTCTGTGGCCAAGAAAGGTTCTTTTTGGGGAAGGCCACCCACAGTGATCCCGGCAACCTCGGAAGGCCTACAGCCCACACGACGGCTAAAATATGGTGTGTTATAGGAACTACTCACTCTGGGTTGGGCCAGACCCCTGATAGGGCCTGGCAATCCAACCTGACTAAGCACTGGGAGGAGAGAGACTGAGGCAGGAGGCAGCTGCCTGGGTTTGCAGAGGAGTAAGTTTAGTTCCCAAACACCCCTACCCCAAGCTGTCGAGGTGTGTGGGTGAGCAGGAGCCAAGCTGCCAGGGGTGGGACACAGCCCATGCCCCTTCTGGGGTGTTGCTCCCTTCCCCTGTATTGTGAGGATCCCTCCGCCTAGAAGCTTGTTCTTAAAAAGGTGCTGGGCCCAAAGTGGCCACCCTGCTGGTCTGGTTATAGGGTCTTCACTTGGAGGAAGGGAACCGTGCCCCACTTCCTTTCCCATCCCTCTGGATTTGTCACCATTTCGCACTCTTAAAAACACCTGCCAATAAAGATTGTCTACACTACACCTAGCACCATGATTTCTCCTGGGAGAAGGGCCTTCCACAGCTGTGGGGGCTCTGGCTGCCTCTCCTAGCCTGCATGTGGCGTATTTTGGGGCAGGGATATTTGGGTGGCTTAGGTCTGAGTCCTGAGCTGTAGATGGGAGTTTAACCTTCTTCACTCAACACCAGCACCAGGTGGAGAACTGTGCTAGGAGCTCGTGTCTACACATGTGACTTGTACCTGCAAATTGCCTCCACAAGTCTCTTGTTAAAGAGTAAATAGTTCAGTATTTTCCTCCTGGAGTCCTTGATAACCCTGGGCTTGGCCTCACACTCTGGTGCTCAGGGCTGCTTGACTGTAGCTCCGCCCACCCAACTCCACTCCTTCTCAGGAAGCAGGTGGAGAAAAAGCTGAGTGAATGTGAACTGGAGACCCCTTCAGCATCCCCCGGAGCAAGAGTGTAAGTTTGGCCTCCCTATCTGGGAGGGAGGTTCCATGTATCTGCTGACTTCCTCTCTTACTCCCAAGTGCTGATGGGCACACTCTGGCCTGCTCTAAACAGGTCCCCTAGAGGGGTAGGGTCTCTGTTTTCCAAACCCAGCTGGGGGCCATACCAGGCTCTCAGGAAGCTGTTCCCTCCGGCCATCAGCCAGTCACTGGCCGGACGCTGCCCACTGTTTACCCAGCCCCTTTGATCCAAGGATGGCATAGTCTTTAACACATTCAACCTCATTAGTGGTTTCTGAAGTGGTGGCTTTGATGATTCTGGCCAAGCTAAAAAAAAACAAGGCCTCAGAGGAGGCCCCAGGTGACCTGGGTGAGTCCGGCCACCTTACCTGCTCAGGGAATCCCTGCAGGGCTCAAAAGGGCTAGAAGGGTGAGTGGTGAGACTTTCTTGGCTTGGTGACTGAAAACAGCCCCCCCCCCTCCACCCTGGTTGTGCCCACCCAGCTCGGGGCCTGAGAGAGATTGTTTCTCCCAGCTCCTGATGTGGGCAGGAAGGCATGTTGGCCGTATATAAAGCACACAGGCGTAGCTTGCTGCTGAGGGCGGCAGGGTTCACCTGGATGCGCTTGTTTCAGAGCGTGAGGGAGAGGGACACCCAAAGGATGTGTGTTTACACAGCGTCCAGCCCGCCGCCTGCCAGTGAGCCCTGCACGAGCTGGAATCCATCCGCAAACAAAAGACCCGGATTCCCGACTCTTGTGAAGATTACACTAACATGGTAGACAGAAACTAAATGATACAGTCTTGGAAGGTCAATGATGCTTTAAAGTACATGGCAGGATAGAGGACTGGAAGTGCTGGGGTATGTGACTGTAAAAAGCCAGGTGGACCTCACCAAGAGGGTGACATCTGCTGAAACAAAGACACAAAGGCAGTGGCTAGCAAGCCCTGTGATGTCTGGGGAAAGAGCTACCCGGCAGAGGGACTCTGTTGGTGGGCACACGCTCCCAGCAGGCGTGTCTGGGGGAGGGCACATGTGCCTGAGGGTGTCTGGCTGCCCGGGCGTGTGCAGTCTCGCTGCTGCTGGTCTGCGACGGCCACGGGTGTGAGACGCGGGAGAACGTGAGCCCAGAGCTCCCAGTAGCAGCTGTCATTTCTGGAGTCTTCACTCCGGGCCAGGCACGAAGCTGAGGTCTTCCAGGTCACTACCTCTCACTTGATCCTTGAGAGCAAAGCGATTGTTTCCACTTTTACAGACAAGGAAGCTGGTTCCAGAGAGGTCTGAGAGGTGTGGGCGTGGCTGGCTCCAGAGTGGGGCCTGTTAGCCCGCCCCCCGGGTCTTCCGCCCCAATTTCACATAGCTGAGCGGGGCCCTCTGTCTCCTGTCCGTGTATGTGATGAGGCAAGTTTGTACTTCTGTGCATTGACCATTTAGGGGAGGGCGAGGGCAGCGGAGCACTGTGGCGAGAGGTACATTTTCTTGAGGTACACGACACGAGCTGTGACTTGGGGTGACACTGTCAGAGGCCCATGGTAGCAGCAGGTGCACCTGTGGGTGTGTCTGGGGCCACTGCAGTGCTTCTGGGTGTGAGAAAACAGTGACTCAGTAGCCACCATTGTTTTCCCTTGGACAGTGCCCGCAGCCATCTAAGACACCAGGACCGGCAGAAATCAAGAACTGAGAATCAGAGCCAGAGAGGGGAAGGCTGAGGGAGGAAAGCCCACCCTCCCCACCCCACAGTGCTCCCCCAGCCATAGTCCATCAGCCCCTCATGGGCCATGATGCATGGGGGAGCTCCAAAGGGGAAAAGGCACTGCTGTGAACTTTGGGGAATAGGAGAAATGCCCTCCTCTGGCAGCGACAATATGAAGTCTTGGCCCCTTAGTCCCAGGCTTTCCACCCTTCTCCACGCTTTGAGCCAGGGAGGCTGACCTCTGTGGTCTGTGCCATCAATGGCTCCCTTGTTCTTAGCCTTCCCGTTGTTTCAGCCAATGAGAGGCCCCAACAGGAGACTGAAAGGAGAAGAATGGGGTGTTTATTTTGCCTGGTCTCTCCCCACCAGGCTGCCACCTTGGCTGCATCTCTCAACCAAAGGCCACTGCTCTTGTCAGGGGTGCTCCCCACACAGCTACACCACTGGTCCCCGTGCCCTCCCTCCCCGCTGTAAAGGCTCCCCACTGTTGCCAGCCCCAGAGAGCTGCACCATCCCTTGTTCCTTTCTTGAGCCCACAGTTTTGGAAATAGTCCCTTTTGAAATCTCTTCCCAGTTTGAGGATGGCCTGCCTCCTGCTGGGGCCCAGACTGACAGGCCCCTGTCACCAGCAGTCACACACAATCCTCCATGAATCACCACGCTGCCATGTTATCAGAGTCCTGTCCCCCAGCCTCCTCATCATCACATCCTTCACTGGAGGAGACTTCCTGGGGAGGGTCAGCCTGGAACCAGATCAAGGGGGAAAGCAGCCTGCGTATTAGTCAATAGGGCCAGACTGCCTCAAGGAATTGCCAACCTAAAGAGTCAGGAGAGACATATACAAAAGAAAGGCAGTAGGGATACTCACAAAGTAAACCTCAAAACCACATGCCTTTGTCTCACATCATTGAAATTTATTCTTCCTGAATGTATAAATCAGGGGACTGACTCAATAGACATTCATTTTGCAGAATACAAGTTCTGGGTTGTGTGCAAGTAAAGGTGCCCCCCTTTCCCTTTATTATCAGGATATTTGAGTATATATGCTCCCTTTTTTTCATTTAAAGCTTTGCTTCCAATTTTTACGTTGCTATCGCATCTCCCCGAGAAAGAGGTACCCCTCCTCCTGGAGCCAGCAGCTGGTCATCTTTCGGGGGGGGGGCATAGGCACACCCCTAGTCAGAGAGGAAAGGACAGTGGGGGAGGGAAACAGGGATATCTCAGACCAACATTTCCCCTCAAACAGGCCGGCATTTTCAGAGTGAGAAGCCATAACATAGACCAAAATGGAGAACCCAGCTGTACTGTGACTTAAGAATTACAACTATATTTTAAAAGAAATCCTTTTCATGTTCACATTAGAAATGTCTGCTGCTTTCTTAAATAATCTGATCGCATCTCAGAGGACCTGTTGTAACATTTCCAAGCATACAGTGTCAGCCAAAATCAAATGTAGCTTAGGTAAGGAAATTCAGAGTATAGGAACCTTCCCTAGAACCCAGCACCTTGCCACTGTTGAGTGCAAGGCCTCTGTGAAGGGAGGACAGTGCCAGGATTGTATGGATCAAATCGGTTGGGTAAGGTTGTGGGACGTCTTCCTGAAGGAGATGCCCAGGGCAGGAGAAGAATCCAGGAGTCCAGATCTGTAGAGTAGAGGCTCTGAGGAACTGGGAGGAGCTGGAAAGAATCATTTCAAGAGCTTTAATAATCACCTCCTTCCCACAATGACTGGCCCCACCCAAGCCCAACAATATCTGCCTTGATCAAGAGCGGCCTTTGTGGAGAGAAGGTACAGAGCAATATCACAGAGCAGGGCTCTATGGCTCCTGTCCTAGAAGGGATGGGGGCTCCTAGGGTAAGCAGAGGGTTCCCTTGGGCCTTTTTCCTTGGCTGGAATCCCCACTGGTCTGAGCAGCTGGAATGGAATGTTCTGGGGAAGAAAAGTCTGCCCTTCCTCCACCTCTCCCCTTATGGAGTTCCCCAGGGCCCACGGTGGGGGGAGAAAGAGGATCATTCCAGGGATTCCTGATATGGCAATGCTCTGGGAAAGCAAAGCCCCAAAGTGATGCCTGGGGACTCTGTCCTAGCGCCTTTCCTGGGGTAGACAGATTGGTTCTACAAACATTTATGAATCTCTACTATGTGCCAGTAGTCAGGAGTTATCCCCTCCCCAGCTCCCCAGTAAAACACGCGCACACGTGCGCACAGACACAGACACAGACACACACACAAACTGGCCAAAAGAAGGGAAATCAGTTGCCCAAGTTCTTCCAGCAAAGAAGTTACAAGCTTATTCCAAGCTTGGTGTGCTTTCTGCCCTCAATGCGGAGCCTGTCACCCTTCTCCTGCCATCCCAGGCTCTCTGCTGTCCTTGGCATGAAACCCTCCAGCCAGGTGTCCAGGGAGAGGAGGTAGCACTCTAAGGCAAGGCCAGGCCAGGCCCTGAGCTTCGTTGGCCTGCCCTTGCCTGAAGCCAGGTGTGCTGACTCAGCCTTACTCACTCCCCAGAGCCCAGACAACCACAGAGGGGAGCCAGCTTCTGGGGGTGCCCAGACCTTGATGGTGGTGATTGGGGAGGGGGGTGCACCTTCTGCCACCCTTCCAGCATTTCATCACATCCCTCCCAGATCTGAGGACCAGGGGTCACACTACTCAGACTTAAAGGGTAAGAGCCCAGAAAGTCCCTCAAATGGAGCCCTTACTAGCCTGATAAATGAAAAGCCACATGTTTAAAGGGTGCCTCATTTACAGGTTCTAAGTCCTTAGGCAAGTCATCTGCCCTACCTGATCCTCAGTGCCCTCATCCATGGAGATGGAGATAATAACCCCTATTTTGCAGAGTAGCTGGAAGGGATATAGCAGATAAGTTTGTGAAGTGCTCAGCACAGTGCTTAGCATGGAGTTGGTAAATATGTTCCAGAACCAAGGAACCTGGCCAGGGTTTGGTCAAGCACTAATGCAGGAAGAAATAGCTTGGAGATTTCCCGACTTTCCCCAATGCTCCCTTCCCCTGGCTGTACAGCAGGGAGCCTCTCTTTTATCTCTGAGAAGACTGGGCTATTGGGTTTTCTCTAGGGACCTGGGGACGGGGTGGCAGAGGCCTCCTCAAGACTGCCCACTACTGGTTTGGAGCACCGCAGCTGTGACCTGTTTAAGCCTAATCTCTAGGAAGCCACCCTGGTCTCCAGGTGGCTGCAGAATGGGATGTTCTGATAGATTATCAGTGTAACACATCTGTGAGGAGCTAAATGATTACAGCCTTTCACTCAGACCGTGATCGTCAACAGGGGCAACCTTTTTGCAGGAAAGTGTATCTTAATGAATCTTCTTCCTCTTGAGGTCGGGGCCGGTCCCAACCACAGGCCCAACTTTACGCCCCTTCTCTGAACAACCGACACGCCCCGCTCATTCTGCCAGATCCTTAAAACTCGGCCTAAGAAGGCTCCTAGGGGACCCAGCCTGCTCCGGACCGCGCCCCCAAACCCCGCCCCCCCCCCCCCGCAAGCAGCCCCACACTGCCCTCTGGTGGCGTCGCCCAGACATGCCTTCACTGGGCCAGAGCCCTCCGAAAGAGGGAAGGGCTTATCCAGGGGAGGGGCAAGTTCTAAATGAGAACCCTGAACTCTCCCAGCCCCAAACGCAAGCCTGAACAAAGGCTCCTGTTCTCATTTCCCTTTGCTGAAACCCCATATTTCCAGGCGGCCATCGAAGTTCTCAAAACCCCCTGGGCGGGGGCCATCAAAAAAGTGTTCAGGCAGCAAGGGGGAAGGGGGATCTTATCAGTCACCAGACCCAAGGGCTATAGTTATTTGTGAAGACCTAAAAATAGCCCTGTAACAACACAAATTGCCCAGCACCAGAGGGTCCCCTGGGGTAGTGATTGCCAGGGAAGGCTGCCTGGAGGAGGGCTGGGAGACATGAACACTTAAAAGCAGAGACCCTCTGAAATCAGGGCTCCTTCTTGAGCCCCTGGACTGAGTAGATACCAGTGTGTGTTGGCTGGGGAGAAAATGGAGCCTCTAGCGGGGTCTGGGAGGGCCAGATGGGGTGGGAAAATGACTTATTAGTTGGCTGAGGAGTAGTGGGCAGAGCACTGAGGTTCAAGTCGTGTCCCCCAAGTCAAGGCCCTTGGTGAGAGGAACATCTCATCCTTAGTCGAACATCTAGAAGAGGGGAAGGGGGACAGAACTGCCTGTGACACTAGGACCAATCTCCAACTCCCATACACATACATCACTTTCTCCAGCAAGAGGCGTCTCTAATTCCTCACTCCCCATTCCCTCCAAATCAGGACAAAGCTCATGTTAATAAATCCGAGAAAGGCAACAGTGTGATGGCACAGAGCACTTTACGCCATTAGCTAAAAGCTTCTCTGGACCAAGTGCCCCTCTGCTGCACAATGCAGAAAACCACCAGTCCTGGCTGCAGCCCAGCGCTGCAGCTGGAGCTCCTCACTGTCACCTCCAAGAAGTCCTTGTTCTCTCTGGGCCTCTAGACCCCAAATGAACTGAGTAGCTTCAGAAAGTTCTCCCTCTCCACAGAGGCCAGAGGATGCTAGGGCTCCACATTGCTCTCCTGGTCCCCATGCTCTCTGACTCCCTGAGACCTCTTCCAGACTCCCCTATCCCAGCTAAGAATGAGGTTTGGAAAGGCCTGGATGTTAGAAAACAACCCCAAAGTTTGGTACCTACGGAGAGGAAGAGGAAGGGCTGATGAGATTCAGGTTAGGGCCCTGGGGCTCTGCCTTTCAGTGCACCTGAGCCTCAACACTCTAGGATTAAACTGGATTCCTGTGACTCTGATGTTCTCATCCTACCCCCTTTTCCCTATCCCCAGGCGTTGGCAAGAGGAAGGACAATTGTGTTCAGAGAGGGACTGAGGAATCGGGCCCAGAGAGGAGGCATAGTTGTTCTGAGTCACACAGTAGACAGGCTGGATACCAGCTCCCTGTAGCCCCTGCCCCTGGGCAGGGACGAGACACCATGGGAAGGACACACACAGGCCTGGAACCTAGTTCTGTCCAGGGCTGGCATGTGACCTTGACACTCTGTCAGATGAGGGCTTAAATTAGCTCCTAAAAGCAGTACCTGTTTCTATATGTGATGTAAAAGAATAAAGCACTCCTCTGTGAGTTAAGGGGGAAGAAGACAGGCCTCTGGCCCAGTGTTAACCTCACTAACGCCCTTCCCAGAGCTGAGGACAACCACTTCACAGACTGACAAGGGAGGCTGCAGTCAAATCAGCTGATGAGCAGCAAAGCAGCAGCCAGGCAATTCATAGCTTGGGGGGTGCGGGGAGGCAGGCAGAGCAGAAGTGGCGTGAGGGTGGGGGTCCTGAAGAGCACCTGGACAGGAAGTCAATCTCATATCAGGTCTGGCCCTTTAAGGCCCCCCTTTCTAGAAGCAGATGACATACCTGCCCCCTTGGGGCCTGTTAAGAACATAACCTGGCTCCATCCCTGGCAGAGCCATCTTAGAGACAGGTTGGGAGGGGGGCCCCTAGCAGAGCAGGTGAGCCCTTAGGCAGTTACCAAACACCCACCCTGGTTATCTAAGTCAGGATGTACTCTTGGCAAAACTGCTTGAGACCCTGAGAAAAGATTTGTCTCCTAGAAGTGGAAGGGCCTAAGTATGATGAAAACAAATCCTCAACCTCTCTGGGATGCTATCCTCCCAAACAGGAAACCGGTGCTTAGGAGAGAATTCAGTGGTACACTGCTGGCCCAGCCCCCACCCCATCCTGGAACCTCATTATTCTGTCCTCCCCGAAGGTGTGGAGCTGGCAATGCCAGAAAACTGCAGTCTCAAGGGCAAGACTCTTCTTAGCCACAAGGGACCCAGGAAAGGCAACGCGGGTTGGGGGTGGGTGGGTGGCGTCAGTGCAAGGAGGCCTGCCTCAGTGCAGAAGGCTCCAGTTGGTAAAAGTTTGCGGGCAAACCCCTCTGGAATCTGAGCATCCTCAATTTCTCCAACTCTATAACGGGGACCTGGTGCTAGCACCTCTCTCCCCAGGAGGGCTGAGAGAGGCAGTTACAAAGTGGCCAGCTTTATTGCGGACCCAGCAGACTCCAGAAGCCCCAGGGAAGGGAGATTGGGGGCCCGGCACCACCCCGTCCCGCCCCCTCAGATGGCACCAGCCGCTAAGACCGCACCTCAGCCTCCTTTACTGGGCCCCTGGCCCCCCGACTGTCTCTTCCTGAGGTCCGTCACTCCGTCCATCCACGCCGGTGACGCCGTCCATCCAGCCGACGCCCCAATCCGTCAGTCGGCCCCTCGGCGACGGCCTGTCGGGGGTGGCCAGGGGTCCCGGCGCTGAGGTCAACGCTGGGGGGAGGCGGGGCCGCGGGGCGGGCTTCGGCGGAAGGGCGAGTCGGGCTCCGGGCCGTGGCCCCGCCGCAGGCGCCCGGCGCCCCAGGGCACGCAGCCCCCCAGACCTAACGCCGAGGCAAGCAGCGCGGGCGGGCGGCCCCGGCGGCCGCGGCGGGGGCCCTTCTTGAGGCGCGAGCCGTGCGCCGCCAGGTAGAGCTCGGCCTGCGCCACGCCGCCGCTGAGGCGGCCCAGGCTCTCCGCGCGGTGCGCCAGGCGCAGCTCGGCCGCCAGAAAGACCCGGTGCAGCTGCAGCACACGGCTCTCCAGCTCCGACACCAGGCGCCGGCGGCCCTCCACCTCCAGCAGTCGCCGCCGCGCTTCGGCCAGCTCCAGCGCGCGGCCCCCGGCTGCCCCTGCCGCCGCCGCGCCCCCTGCCGGCCCGGTGCCTCCCGCGCCCCCGTTAGCGCCCTGGCGCCAACGCTGCAGCTCCTGCCCCTCCGCCGAGCCCACCCACGCCGGGGCCGCGTCAGCCGGCCGCGAGACCTGAGCCGGGGTCGGAGTCAAGGTCGGAGTTGGGGGCGGGGGCTGAGAGGACGACAGGAGTTCCCGGGGCGGCGGCGGCGGGGACCCCGGTTCCGCGGTCCCTTCCTGGGCCCCGGGGCCGCAGGCGCTGATGCGGCAGCCCGGCATCCCCCGCCCCCCGGCGGTCTGCTTCGGTCTGTCCTCGGGTCTGACCAGCTGCCCCCGCGAGGGGGAGGACGGACGCCACGCACGCGAGAGAGATGCTGCGGCAGCCCCCGCGCGAGCTGCGGGTGCGTCTTATAGAACACGGGGCGGAGCGATAGGCAACACAGCCAATCAGAGACTGGCGTACCTGAACACGCCTCCCCGGCCCCGCCTTCTCAGGACACCGCCCTAACCCTTCGGGTTCCCTGGTCCTTAGTTCAGCTCGCCCAACCCGGGGCTTCCGATACCCATCCACCACCCCCAACATTTGGGTTGGAAAGAGGACTGCATCTTCTCTGGTCTGGTCTCTGAGTCATAAACTCTGGCAGTTGATGCTTAGAAATCATGGACTCCAGTCCCCTCGCATTGAAAGGCGGGGCGGGGGGTGCCAGAGGCCACACTGGGTGCCAGTGAGAGCCTGAATTAGAACTCAGGAGACTTGACTCCTTGCTCAGTGCTCCTTCCGGTACCGCACACTGCAGCTTGGCCTAATCGGTTCTGCCTGATCTGGGCCACAAGTCTCGCTAGGACCCCTTCTCCAATCTCCCTGGGTCAGTGAAGAGGTTAATGTAGAGGGGTGACTGGCATTCAGGTGGAGATATGGCCCGGTTGGTTCCCCGCCAAGGAAGCCCTTCCCTTGCAGAACAAACCACCGCGCAGCCTCTGAGCCTGGCGCGCGCGGCTTTCGCAAAGGAGTCCCAGACTCGACGGTGTGCAAAATTCTTTCTGTGTCCTTGCTCCTGTTTGCTCCTCACGGTAGATAGGTATCCCTAAACCTAGAAACAGAGGCGGGAAACAGAAAGAAGGTGCAGTGGTGCTTTGCCCAAGGCCACATTGCAGGTCAGTGGCTGAATCTGGGACCCGCTGGACCATTCATGCCCTCTGGGAACTCAGATACCTGGGTCTCGCGTCATTCAGGGACCTTCCTTAAATGGGACTTTAATCATCCTGGCAAAACTATAGGACTGAGCCCTGCCCATTTTTCCCTGAAGTAGAAGATACCCTGCCTGCCCTACTACCTTCAAACATTGACCTAGACACCATGGCCCTGCCTCAGTTTCCATCCACTTGAAAGTGCCATGAGAGATGGGAGGTGTCTGTTGTGGGTGGGGGCAGGGGCTGGAGTGCCAGGAACCAGTTCTGAGACTGATTCGGAAGAACCCCAGCAAACTTTAGATTCAGGAGGACTTGCCAAAATGATATAGCCAGTGTGACTACGGGCCCAGCCTGAAAAGGAGGCTGATGGGGGAGCCACACTCACTTGATGTTGTGGAGGAGGGTTTCCTGAGGAGGAGGACAATGGAACCCCCACCTCACCCACCCCCTGCCCAGTATTCTCTTAGTACTTCCAGGTGCCTTAGACTGAGTGATGAGGACTTGTGGGTGAAAAAGCTTGGTTCCTGGGAGGCAGCTCAGACAGGGCTCAGAGAGGGGAGTGGTCCATGACTATGTGCCAGGCTCATGAGGAAGGAGGAGGACTTAAGAGGAGTGAGGAGGAAGGTGTTCAGTGAGCAGGCTCAGTGGAGGAGGAGGGAGGAGCTCAGTGAGGGCAAGAAGTGTTCAGTGAGCGTGATGTGCTCAGTAAGGGGGGAATGAACTAGTGGCTGAGCTCGTGCTCAAAGAGGCTCACAGAAGGGAGGATCAGTGCGGTGGATGGGGGCTCAGGGAGTCAGAGGGGATCCGTGGGGATGATGGAGGCTCAGGAGTTTCCAAATTGCCCCCAGCAAGGAGGAATGCCGTGCTATATGGTATCCTTTCTTCGAATGGTCTCCTTTGTGTCCTCAAACCTTGTGTCTTTTCTCTGTGCAGAAGCCCCCCACCCCCATCACTGTAGGATTGAGAGGCATGTTGCCCACATCAGACAGATCACTGCTCCCAACTTCTGGGGGACAAATCAAGGGAAACAAGACCAGAACTTGCCCCCATCCCTATCATCAGCCAGATCCAGAGACCCAGCCAGACCTGAGTTCAAATCCCACACAGATTGTCCATTTGGGCAAGTTGTTTCTCTCAGTAGGAGATACTCAATCCATATTTGCTGAATGGATTAATATTCTGTATATCCTCACAGCATCCCCAAGGGACAGGTATCAGCAACCTTTTCTTCCTGATAAGAAACCAAAGCCCAGAGAAGTGAAGAGGTTTGCCAGAGGCCACACAACAGATGAATGGCCAAGAAAGAGTTCAAACATAGGTCTGACCCACTCCAAAGACATCCTTCACCTTCCTGTTATCTGTTCCCTCTTCCTATTCTCTATGGCACTTCCCACAGGTTTTACATATATATATAAAAAGGTGCCCCTATTTTTATATATATACAAAATCCCACAAAAGGTGCCCCTTTTATATATATATATATATATAAAGGTGCCCCTTTTTAAAAAATTTGATCAATATCTGGGGGTGCCTGGGTGGCTCAGTTGGTTAAGCGACTGCCTTCGGCTCAGGTCATGATCCTGGAGACCCAGGATCGAGCCCCGCATCGGGCTCCCTGCTCAGCGGGAAGCTTGCTTCTCCCTCTCTCACTCCCCCTGCCTGTGTTCCCTCTCTGGATGCGTTTCTCTCTGTCAAATAAATAAAATCTTAAAAAAAAATTGATCAATATCTCTTTGTCAGGCTGGCTGCTGGAGGTACAGCAATGATCAGATGGGGCTCTGCGCTTAGAGAACACACAATCTAATGGGGGGGGACACAGGCAGGTGATGGCAATTCTGTGAGATATCTACTGGGATGTAAGGAACATGAAGGCTAAAGAGGCATAGAACAAACACTGAGCCCAGCTGGTGGGGAGGGGTTCAGGAGAGTTCCCTGCAGGAGATGATATTTATACTGAGACCTGAAGGAGGAATCAAATTGAGAGATGCACAGATGGGGGTGGAGGTGCGGGGACAGGAAGGGAGGAAGGGAAACTGTGTGCACAGGACCAGAGGTGAGAGACCTTTGGCACCTGGCAGCTTCCTTCCCGGAGTCCTTAACTGGCCTGCGCTCCTGCTCCTAGGAGTGGATGGGGCCACAGGTAACCACTTCTAAGGGCGCAGCCAACCTGGCAAACATGACATTTGAAATTAGGGAACACATTTTTAAACTATAATGATTATTGGCTTTTCTGATCTATATAAAAGTTATACATTCCTTTTGTAGAAAAGATGAGAAAGAACATATTAAAATATTGAAAAAGAGTAGGGAGGGAGGGAAAAGGCATCTGGAATTAAGAGAGACTTCACTCTGAATTGAAGCTCAGTCCTTTCCTAGCTGTGCAACCCTGAGAAAGGTACTTCTCCATGACCTTCAGTCTCTAGGGAATAGATTTGCCAATACCCACAGTACTGAAGAGGACACGGATGCAACGCTTTGTCCAAGGCCCCATGAGCTGGTCATATATGTCTGTGGTCTCAGTCAGAGACCAGAAAGAGAAGAGGCAGCCCAGGGGGAACCTGGTTCCAGAGTCCTGTCCCAGGACAGAAGCCAGAGGAGGGAGACAGAGTCTGACAGAGGTGAGGGCCCAAGAAAGGGATCCTCCTCCCTCAGCTGAGAGTGGGTGGGGCAGGAGGTCAAGGCCCTAGGAGTCTGCTTCCATCCCAGCCTAGAAGATTTGAGGCCTTGCCAAGATATGCAGCCCTTCCTTTTCAGTCTCCTCCTGACAACCTGGTCTGGCAGCCCTGAGGATGTGATATCAGTTTAATAATTTAGCAGATGCAGACAAAGATAGCAGCTCTGAAAATAACCCAGCTAGGGCCCAGCCTCCATCTCCTCTTTCCTCCACAGACTCCCCTGCCCTCCCTGCAAGGTTTCTGGTTGCCCCACACCTGCCAGTGCCCCCCTGCCTGCCAAGGAGCACGTGACACTTCCTTCTCCATCTCCTCACCTCCTCTTTCTCTCCATTCCCATGTTAAGAGCTTTCATATTAATTAGAGCTTAAAGGAATCTTGGCTTTAAGTCACAAGGCCTTGAGCAAGTCCCATCATTCTAAGCCTCTGTTCGCACCATCATAAAATGAGGCCTCTGGATTCCTAGATGTAGCAGGAAGAAAATGTCTGGAGGGTGGGAATTATTTGGGCAGGGGACTGGAGCTCTTTCCCAGGAAGGCACAAGTCAGTGTCAGTTTCAATTCAGTCAACAACACTGCAACCCACCCTACCCCTCCCTCCGGAGAGTGCACGGATTTTCTTTGTCTTTCATTTCTCTCGTGATGAAAATATTGCCCTAGTTTGTATTCCTAGAATAAAAGGTTATTACTTGTGTTCACAATGGATGCAGTAGGTTTGATGTGGGAAACAAAGGGAGAAGAAAAATTATACAATTGCCCTACTACCTACAACCCATTGACAAGTCCTTGAAATAGGCAGAGGAGTGATCTTCCTCTAGGGACTCAACTGTCTCAGTGTTAATACTTTGCTAAGGGCGGGTGCCTGGGTGGCTCAGTTGGTTAAGTGACTGCCTTCGGCTCGGGTCATGATCCCAGAGACCTGGGATCAAGTCCCGCATCAGGCTCCCTGCTCAGCAGGAAGCCTGCTTCTCCTTCTCTCACTCCCCCTGCTTGTGTTCCCTCTCTAGCTGTGTTTCTCTCTGTCAAATAAATACAATCTTAAAGTAAATAAGTGAATGAATGAATAAATAAATAAATAAATACCTTGCTAAGGGCAAAGAGCAACCTTAGCCCAACCCTCCAGGATCCTATAAGTCTACTTTAAAATATACAAATTCCTTTGGGGGAGGCGCCTGGGTGGCTCAGTTGGCTAAGTGTCCACCTTTAGCTCAGATCATGATCCCAGGACTCCGGGATCATGACCTGAGCCAAAGGCAGACGCTTAATGACTGAGCTGCCCAGGGGCCCCTAAATAAAATATTTTTAAAAATTCTTCTGGGGTGCCTGGGTGGTTCAGTGGGTTAAAGCTTCTGCCTTTGGCCCGGGTTGTGATCTCAGGGTCCTGGGACCAAGGCCCATGTCAGGCTCTCTGCTCTGTGGGGAGCCTGCTTCCTCCTCTCTCTCTGCCTGCCTCTCTACCTACTTGTGATCTCTCTGTCAAATAAATAAATAAAGTCTTAAAAAAAATTCTTCTGGAAACTTCCTTTATCTCTACTCTCCTCCACCCCGACATATATGTTAGTGAACATATCCCAAGCATATGACCCACCAATATACATCCGAAGAGTGTCATGACTGAACTTTTACTAAACAGTAATAAATGACCTTTCCCAAGAATAGCTAGCCACCCCCACCCCCCAGGATCCTGGAAACCTTGTTTCCAAAATACCTGGGAGGTTTACACTATCCCTAACCCCCTCCCAACTTGAAAGCAAATAATGGGTCACAGCTGACCCTGGTGCAGCTCTTTCTGCCCACAGGTCCCCGTGCTTTAATAAAACCACCTCTTTGCACCAAAGATGCCTCAAGAATTCTTTCTTGGCCATCAGCTTCGAACCCAAATGTCTCTCCTACATCAGGGCCCGTGCATTTGGGACTCCACATGTTTCTGACAAATAGAAATGTTACTTCCTTCTGGGATGTTGGGAAGAGTAATAACCCTCCCTCCTTGAAGTTCTGCTCAACCATTCCACCATTACGGGTCTCCGTTTCTACATCTCTAAAGTGGCCAGATGTCAAAGGGTAAGTAGAGCAGAATCAGACTCAGTGATCTCCAGACCGTGAGCTCCAAAAGGGGTGAGATTGTGCCTTGTGTTCATGCTTTCATTCAACAACGGAACTCAGCACTTGCTGGGAACCAGCGAGTGGGCAGGGTGCAGTGCTTAAATAAAAGAAGCATAATCTTTAATCCCCCAAAGCTTAAATTTCAGAAATCAAAAATAATTAAGTCCTAAGAAGTGTGCCAGGAAGAAAATAGCTGCTAATATTTACCTAGTGGTTACTCAATGCCAGGGACTAATCCTGGCAGATGCTGTTCTTAGCACACCCCATTTTACAGATGAAGAAACTGAAGGACAGGCTGATTAAGTAAGTGTGGCCAAGGTCACAAGGAGGGGCCAAGCTACAATCCAACCCAGTCTGCCTGCAGAATCTATTTTCAACCATGATGCTATCTATAGTGCTTCCCTAGAAATTATGAACAAGGAATTACCCAGTGACATGATAGAAAGAAGAGTCAGGGAGGGCTTCTCCTTAGAAGGTGACATTTAAAAGGAGACCTGAGAGAGGAGCAGGAGTCAGTCACGTGGCATTAGGAAAGAGATTTCCCAGCAGAAAAAAAATATTATGTGCAAAGGTCCCGAGACAAAAAGATCAGTGTGCATAGTACCTGGTTAGTCAATAGGAGAATGGGGAGAGACCAGGTCAGAGGAGCAGGCTGGGCCTGGAGGTCAGGGCGAGGATTAGGATTTTACTGTAAGTGCAGGGGAAGCCTTTGAAAGGTTTAAGTGGGGATCAACATGATCTGATTTGTTTTTAAAAGGTTGTGCTGTTAGCTGTGTTGAGAGTGTCCTGAAAGGGAGCAAGAGGAGGATGAGGGGACCAGTTAGGAGATTGCTGCAGTAATCCGGCTGAGAGGATGTGGCTAGGCCAGGAGTAAGGGGAAGAGGTGGGGGGGGGATGGATTTGAGCTTTATTTGGAGGCAAACTGAGAGTACTTATGGATGGATTAGTGGGGGCGGGGGTGAGGTGAGGGCAGAGAAGGCCCTCTGGGTTTTTGCGGACAGAGCAGCAGAATAGATCACAGTACCCTTGACTGAGATGGAAAAGACCAAGGGAGGCCCAGGTTTCATGGAGACATCAGGGTCAAGAGGTGTTTTAATTTTTTTTTCTCTAAATGTTAATTGCTTCATTACAAAAATAAGAACAAAGAGGGTTTATGGGATAACTCACTATAGCTTCCCAGTTTTTAGCCCAGCTAAGAAATATATTTTCAGGGGGTTATACACTCACTTTCAAAGGTGAAAGATTATTTGAAACAAGTGGCATTAGCATAGCATTCAGAGAATAAGGTTTAAGTTCCTGTGCACTGGAAAATGGAAATATAACTTGTAAAATCATGTCCATTAAGTACCAGTCTAATGTAGGAAGACAAAACTAAAAAAAAAATACAGAGAGGAAAAAATATATTTCTGGTAAATTCTAGTCGTTCCCACACCAACAAATTCTCCAACACCAGCTGGATGCCCTGTACTTCAGTTCAACTCTGGCACTGGCTGGAGTTCATGTAGACTGCATAGGACAAGGCTTCTTTCCACAGACTGCTCTCCACTTCGGACACCGATCCCAAGTGCTAAGACCTCTGGTTCCCCACAACTCCTGACTGACTTGGCAAATCAGAGTTTCCCAGGAGCCACTCCTTGGAGTCGGTCATTTACTAGAAGAGCTCACAAAACTGAGGGTCTCATTTATCTTGACCAGTTTATTATATAATAAAGGATGTGATAAAAGATACCACCAATGAAGAGTCAGAAGAAGAGACACATAGGGCGAGATCCAGAAGGGCCCCAAGCACTAGGGTTTCTGTCTCCAGGGAACTATGATGCCCCATGCTCCAAGCATGTGGATGTTTTCACCAACCCAAAGCTCTCCAAAACCCATACTTTGGGGATTTTTATGGAGTCTTTATCATGTAGGCATGATCAATTTATTAAAAGGTGTTATTTATTTATTTGGGAGGGGAGCACATGCAGGGGGAGGGACAGTGGGAGAGAGAGAGAGAGGGAGAAGCAGACTCCCCTCTGAGCACAAAGCCTGAAGCGGGTTCGATCCCAGGACCCTGAGATCATAAACTGAGCCGAAGTCAGACTTAACTCACTGAGCCACCCAGTTTCATTCCTCTTCCCAGAGGATGGGGCTGAAAATTTCAAGCTTCTAATCATGGCTTGGTGTTTCTGATGACCTGCCCCCTCTCTGAAGCTACCCAGGAGCCCACCAAGAGTCACTTCCTTAGAGAAAAATATGCTCCTGTGACCCAGGAAACTCCAAGGACTCTAGGAGCCCTGTGCTAGGAACTGAGGGAAGAAACCTATATATTTTTTCTATTATTTCATAGCACCCAAATTGGATATCCATGTTAAGTAAGCAGGTGCATAGATACATCTGGAAGTCAGGGCTGGAGACTTAAATTTGTCATCAACATAACAGATGGCACTGAAAGCATGCGGCAGGATGAATGGCCTTGGGAGAAAGTGCTGATAGAAAAGAGAAGCAGAGGTACCATATTTAGACATCGGGGTGATGGCGAGGAACCAGCAAAGGAGCCTGAGCAGGAGTGCTTGGTGATAGAAAGGGAAAATAGTAAAATGATTGAATAAATTGAGAGTGAGGAAACATCATGCCAAAGGTAGACCATGCTTCTGTGAAGTTTTGTTTTGGAAAGAAACAGAGAAGTGGGCTGGTAGCAGGAAAGGGCTTGAGCAGGGGTTCTGTAAGATGGCAGGAACACCCAGATCCACGCATGGGACTGATCCAGTGGAGAATGGAATCCAGCTGCCTGGCGTGAATCCCCCTTGGGAGACGCTTAAGAAAGCAAGAGAGGACGACCTTCTGGCAAGCTCATTCCAACCCAAAGCCTTTATTAAGCACTTACTCTGTGCTCTAAGAGCTGGAATATAGCAGTGATAAAGAGGGCCACAGTGCCTGCTCTCTGAGCACTCTCAATCCAGAGAGAAAGAAGAGGGCCACAAGGAATCAATACAAATATCATTTCAGATTGGCTTTACCTGCATGCTTTGCAGGAAGTAAAGAGGCTGATGTGACAGGGAGTAACCAAGAGGGTGTCCTTTATTTATTTTTTTTTAAAGATTTTATTTATTTGACAGAGAGAAACACAGCCAGAGAGGGAACACGAGCAGGACGAGTGAAAGAGGGAGAAGCAGGCTTCCCGTGAAGCAGGGAGCCCGATGTGGGGCTCAATCCCGGGTCTCCGGGATCATGACCTGAGCTGAAGGCAGTCGCTTAACCAACTGAGCCACCCAGGCGCCCCGAGGGTGTCCTTTAGATCAAGAAGTCAAGGATGACGGAGGGGGCAGCTGTGGTTTTTGCCTTCCCATCACTCATTTATCCTACTTCTTTCTTTTCTTTTTTTTTTAAGTTTTTATTTATTTATTTGACAGAGAAACACAGCTGGAGAGGGAACACAGGCAGGGGCAATGAGAGAGGGAGAAGCAGGCTTCCCGCCGAGCAGGGAGCCCGATGTGGGGCTCGATCCTGGGACTCCAGGATCAGGACCTGAGTCAAAGGCAGATGCTCAATGACTGAGCCACCCAGCTGCCCCCATTTATTCTACTTCTGACAATAGTACCTTTATGTTTGAGGGGTCACTACCTCTCTGACAAACTCAGTTCATGTTCTTTGTGGGACTGACCCCAGCCTATCTCCAGAACAGACTTGTGATCCTGGCCTGGCCAATGGAACTCAATCCTAGGATGTTTGCTAGAATTCCTGGGAAGACAGACTTTCTTTGCCCAGGAATTGTTGACCAGGTAGATTTGGAACAGGAGATGCAAGTGGTCATCTTGTCACCACAAAAGAAGTGCCTGCCTGGTGCCTGGCAGGACAGCCCAGAAACAGAGAGACTTCATGAGTGGAAAAATCACATAAGCACCTGATTCTAGCTATACCTGAAGGTGGTACTCCCCTTGGCCTTTTCTGTTAATTTTTTTTCCTTAAGCTATTTTGAGCTGGAGTTTCTGTCACTTATAATTGAACAAATCCTGGTTGACGAAGAAATCCTGAAGGATGCGAAGGAGCCAGGCTTAGAAGTGCCAAGGAGAGACAATCCAGGTACAAGGAGCAGGATGTGTACGCCTCTTTGCAGAAGACAGTTTGACTCATTTGGGGAACACAAAGGAAGCAAGTGAAGCTGACGTATAATGAGCTTGGTGGTGGGATGAAATGGGATAGAACCACAGGAAGAAAGTTCCATTTTGGGGTGCCTGGGTGGCTCAGTTGGTTGAGCGACTGCCTTCGGCTCAGGTCATAATCCCGGAGACCCGGGATATCCCGGAGACCCGGGATCGAGTCCCACATCGGGCTCCCTGCTCCGCCGGAAGCCTGCTTTTCCCTCTGTCACTCCCCCTGCTTGTCTTCCCTCTCTGGCTGTGTTTCTCTCTGTCAAATAAATAAAAACTTAAAAAAAAAAAAAAGAAAGTTCCATTTCTAGCAAAATGGTAGAAAGGGAAGCAGAGAAACACTTCCCCCAGATATCCTCTTTAAAAAACAATGGATACATTTTTTAAATTATCTTTTGTATAGTGTCCATGAGCTACTCACAAAGTAAGGGAAATAAAAGAGGCCAGAAATGACAAGAAAGGGCAATTCCTCAGGAATAAAAGAGCCTGAGAGCTGCTGTTTGTCCTAAAGGCACCCATTGAGCCCAAAAGCCTAGACAAAATTCTTTACTTCAACACATGATAAGACATTTTACAATAGGATTCAGTAGGCAGATGAGAGTTTTATGAGCAGTTCTCCACTTTAATTATATGTGAGACACACTTCTATTTCCCCATCTAATCTATTTGGTGTTATTCTATTTATTATTTATTTATTTGTTTGTTTGTTTATTTATTTATTTATTTAGTGCTAGGTGAAGTGCCTGACTGGCTCAGTCAGGGGAGCATGTGACTCTTGACCTCAGGGTTATGAGTTTGAGCCCCACTGGGTGTAGAGATGACTTAAAAAACAACATCTTAAAAAAAAAAGGTTTGGTTGAATTCCATTAAATGATGTCATGCCAGGAGCTGCAGAGCCTTCTCTCTGGAATCGGGGAGCCAAGTTGCAATCAAATTCCAAGCTGCAATCAGGAAGCATTCAGAAGAAAGGGACCCTTAGAAGCTCCAGCATTTTTTTTGTTGGATTTTTTTTTCTCTAGGGAGTTAAATTTTGGCCCTGTGGAGTTCTAAATGCCTATTAGACAGATATTCAAGTGGGAATTTTGAGTGGGCCTTTGAATTTGCATGTATAGAGCTCAAGAGAGAGGAGAATGTGAATTGCGAATTCTCAGGACAATGGCGGTATTTAGTGAGACCGTGGAATGAAGAAGGGAGAGAGGAAGAGAGGGCCAAGGACTGAGCCTGAGCATGCAGCTGGCAAATAGCTCTTTCTCCTTTTCCCTATTCCTGCTGCCAGAAACAGGGCTATGATGGGTGCCATCAAGGACCTTAAGACAAGGGTCTCACTCTGGGGAATAGTAGAACCACTGGGGGGTCTGTTACTTCCAGCTGAAACTAATTCTGAATTGATATAGGAGAAAACCTGAGACATTCCTGGGAAGACTGATCAAGAAAGAAAAGGAAGGCGGCACAATTCCAGTGCTGGGTTTGAAAAACAGACTAGGGAACTACAGCAGTAGCCGAAATTTAAAAGATAATAGGAAAATATTACAGACAATTTTATGACAATGAACTTGAAACAAAGGTGAAATCAGCAAATGCCTGGAAAAATAAAAATTTACATCAAAAACAGTCAAGGACAGGGTGCTTGGACGGCTGGATCCATTGGAGCATCTGGCTCTTGATTTTAGCTCAGGTCATGACTTCAGGGTCCTGGGACTGAGCCCCATATCAAGCTCCAAGATCAGCGGGGGTGGGGCTTGAGATTCTCTCTCTCTCTCCCTCTGCCTCTCCCCCTGCTCAGCTTATGTGTGGACTCTCACTCTCCCTCTCTCTCTCTTTCTCTAAAAATAAATAAACAAATCTTTTAAAAAAGAAAACAGCCAAGGACAGTATAAGAGAAAGAAAAATTACAGAGCAATGTTACTTAAGAATACAAATGTTAGGGGCCCCGTGGTGGCTCAGTTGGTTAAACGACTGCCTTTGGCTCAGGTCATGATCCCGGAGACCCAGGATGGAGCCTCGCATCAGGCTCCCTGGTTGGCAGGAAGCCTGCTTCTCCCTCTCTCACTCCCCCTGCTTGTGTTCTCTCTCTAGCTGTGTTTCTCTCTGTTAAATAAATTAACAAAATCTTAAAAAAAAAAAAAAAAGAATACAGATGTTAATGCCCTCAAAAAATATCAGCAAGTTCAATTTAGTAATGTATTCAAAAGATAATAAACACATCATGACCAAATTGAGCTTATTCTAGGAAGGTTGATTCAACCTTAGAAAATCTACTACTGGAATTAATCATATTAGCATACTAGTGGAGAGAAAACAAGTAAATATTTCAACTAATACAGAAAATGCATTTAATAATTCAGTAATATTTATGTTAAAAATTCTTAGAAACCTAAGTATACAGCACTGTTAACCCCTTCATTCAATCATCTCTGATTTTAAAAGCAAACATTTTTATGGGCTTCTAGAAGTATTGTGGGTCTTAGGTGCTGTGTCCAGTAGATAAATCAGCCCAAACAATTAACACCATTAAGGAAAAGATGGGGGACACCTGGGTGGCTCAGTTGGTTAAGCCACTGCCTTCAGCTCAGGTCATGATCCCGGAGTCCCAGGATAAAATCCCATATCAGACTCCCAGCTCTGTGGGGAGTCTACTTCTCCCTCTGACCTTCTCCTCTCTCATGCTCTCTCTCACTCTCTCTCTCTCTCTCAAATAAATAAATAAAATCTTTAAAAAAAAAAAAGGGAAAGATGGACACTGTTTTCAGGATGGTATTTTTCGCTGGGATGATGAGAAAGGATAGGCAACAGAAGAGGACCATACAAGAGCTTCAAAGGTACTGACCTGTCCAATTAAACTAGTGATGTGGGTGTCTGGATGTTCCTTTTTTTTTTCCCCTAAGCTTAACCGACGGAACCACCCGGGTGCCCCCTGGATGTTCCTTCTATCTTTACTGTTTAAACGGTACCTATACTTTTATATAGAAACATGTGTAAATATATATACAGTTGACCTTGAATAGTGTGGGGGTTGGCATGCTGTCAAAAATCCATGTATAACTTCTGACTCTCCAAAAGTTTAACTAACAACCTACTCTTCACTGGAAGCCTTACTAATAACATAAACAGTCAGCTAACAAATATTTGCGTGATATTTGTCTCCTACACCGTATTCTCCGCTTGAATCCAGGGCCTAGACCCATCTGTTCCCGGGGAATGGGAGCCTGAACTCCCACTCACATAGAAAAGGTTGGGGAAGACTCTCCCACTCTGGTCCCTAGAAGCCCTAGACAATTGTCTGTCCCTCTGGCCCCTGAGTCTGGGGATCTGGCCCTGAGCAGAATCCCTGTTCTTTTGCAACCTAAGGCTAAGCAGCCAGAGCCAGCCTAGCAAACCTTCAGGGGCCTGGAAACTTTAGACCCAGCTGGCTGAGCAGGGAGCCTGACCCCAGGACCCCAGGACCCCAGGACCCCAGGACCCCAGGATCATGAACTGGGCCAAAGGCAGATACTTAACCCGACTGAGCCATCCAGGTGCCCCTCTGATTAAATTTTTTAAAATAGCCTATTTTCAGATGCATGGTGGCTCAGTGGACTGAGCATCTGACTCTAGATCTCAAGATCTCTGATAGTAAGATTGAGCTGGGCTCAGTGTGGAGTCCACTCGTCCCTCTCCCTCCACCTCTGCTCCTCCCCTGCTGCTAGCTCTCTCTCTATATATATATCTAAAATAAATAAATAAAATCTTAAAAGGTAATGTAACCAAAATCAGCCTATTTTCTTGCCTACCTGAATATGTGCATCCATATTCATACCCACTACACCTGCTTGTGCCTTTTCCCCCCCTTCTTTCTCTCTCAGACTTTATCTCCACCTCATTCTCCAGGCCTTTCTCTGATTCTGTCTTCTCCTCCCTCCAGCCTCCCTCTCTCCCTACACCCCCCTACCCCTGTCCTTGCACCCTGCTCCCAGTCTCTCTCTGGGGCTGGCTTCCAGCCTCACTGCAGAGCACTCTAGGTTCAAGAAAAAGGGGCTTTTGCTGTGAGTGCATCAGATGCCCCGACCTGCCCTACCACGCCCTCCATCTTCTTCCACCTCTCCCCTCTGAGCCTGGACTTAGCAGCCACCTGCCCTGTTGCCTAGACAGGCTGGGAGGAAGGAGCAGAATGGCTCCAGCTAGCATCAGAGATGGGGCTGCCAGGGCCCCGCTGGCTCTTGTGTTATTGAGCTCCCAGACTAGTGGCCCCACTTGGCAGAGCTCTCGGGGACTCTGGGCAACCCAGCCTAAAATAGCGGGACAAACTCTGGGTCACTCAGGCTGAGGCTGAGCTAGACCAGACTCCAAGCTTCCAGCCTCCCTCCGTCCCTGCCCCTGAGCCCTCAGGGATAAGCCTGACAAGCCCCAACCCTTCCCCATTTGACAGGGAACCAGCTAGCCAGAGGTACCCCAGGCCCTTCCCTTGTCTTGGCCTCTGACGCCTAACTTCCACACAGTTCCCCCCTGGCCTTCATCCTTCAGACTATGTTCTCCCACCTCCACAGAGAGGGAGGGGCCCCCCACGGGCTGGACTCCACAGGAGGGTCCTGAGGGCAAGAGTGGGGTTCTCCGCTCAGATTGGGGGCTCCAAGTCTAGGTGTGCCCATCTCCAGTCCATGTCACCCTCTCCCGTTATGTCTCCTCACAGGGCTCTGCCTGCTTCAGGGGAGGTGGCACAAATCCGGGACACAGGGGGGAGGGGCACCCCCCATCCCCCGCAGCTCCCATACCAGCCCCTACAGGCGTTCCTGTGCGCTGAGGAGAAAGCCCTCCTTTCCATACCTCCCCTATGATTTTGGCAAGAGTTGAACACAGTTGAAAAAAGCACAGGATGTGAGGAGCTAGATCTGGGTAGAATGAATTCCCCACTCTGAGCCTCGGTTTGCTCATCCATCAAATGGGAAGAAAAGTATCTGCAGATGGTCTTCCCAGAGCCCACCTGTGGGTCCACTTTCAACCCTTTGCTGCCAGGCCTGGTGGGCTGTTGGCCCAGGCTGGGGTCCAGGTTGGCTTCTGCCTGCTTCAGCTCCCAAATCTTGGCTGACCAACTACACATTCTTCCCCCTACTCCTCTGCTGGGAACCACTCTGGAACCCCTCCCCTGGGACCCTGGACAAGCTTCCACTGCAGCACTAAGCCATCTCCTCTCATGCTGTGGCCGTGTTGGCACTCGGGGAATGATCTGTGTGCATTCCCTGAGGTCACATGCCTGTGTCCACAGTGCTCGGGCCAGGGAAAGGCACAGAGTAGGGACTCAGTGATGCCTGCTGAGTGATGAATGGCCTGGACACTTCTCACGTTCTCTACCTTGATTCTCCATACCCTCCCTATCCCCACCCTGGCCTTACCATACCTGCTGGGGCTTCTTGTCTTCACCGCTGCTGGTCTGCCGGGCCCACTGTCCTTCTGTGTCTCACTTGGGAGGTCCTGGTGCAGGACCCTACACCACCCAGGACCTCTGGCAAACCCTGGCTTTTCTCCTCTACCCAGTTCCTCAGGCCACAAACCTGGAGTTGGAGGGGGGGGTGTTGCTAAACAGTCGCATTGGTGGTTCTCATGAACCAGGTGTCCAGGTATAGAAGCCACCGTGTGTACCCTCCCATGTCGACTCTGGGCTGGGTTTTATGACTTGCTTTGGCCCAATGGGACATCAAGAAGCATGAAGCAGAGAGTCAATAGGCACTTGAGCCTGACAAGCCTGACAGGGGCCTGTCCTCTCGGAAGCCAGCTGCCGCTCTGTAAGACGGTCGGCTAGATATCTCAGGCGAAGAGAGATCCTGGGTGATTCAGTGACCCAGCGACCACAGTGGCAACCCAGGCAAAAGCAGCAGAACTGGCCAGCTGACCCCAGCCGGACCACAGACTTTTTAGAAATAATGCATCATTGTTTTAAACCACTGCTTTTTGGGATAACTTCTTTCCCAGCAATTAGATAACTGAAGCCAGGCCCAATCCTGCCTCTCCTCTTTCCGTCTCCCCCACATCCAGTCCTGTGGAATGCACTCCCAGAACACATCATATGTCTGACCACTTCTCACCACACCTCCAGGCAAGCCCCCGGTGCAGGCTACCATCGTCTCTTGCCTGGACCATGGCCACAGCCTCCACACTGGGCTCCCCCTCTGGTCTTACCCCCCTCCAGGCACCCTCCAGCAACCAGGGTGAAGTTTTTGGGGTTTGGTCGGATGAAACCACACCTCTGCTCATAACCCTCCAGCCAGTTCCCCACCACTCAGACTAAAACACAGAGTCCTCCGTGGCCTGCAAAGTCCTGTGTAGCCCTGCTCCTGCCACACTGCCATTCCCAGTGTCTCTCCCCCTTGCTCACTGCACCCCAGTGACACCTCATTCCTTGCTGTCTCTTGAACATGCCAAGCATATCCCTGCACCAGTCTGCCCAGCAGCTTTCTGTAGGTCTTTCTGTCTAGGTCTTTCTTTTCTCTTCTTACATGTCCCCTCAGGAAGGCCACTTATAGAAGAGGAAACTGAGGCTTGGAGAAGTGAGGTCATTTCTCATGTTCACAGTTAGGAAGAGGTCGGGGTGAGATTCCATCCTGGTTCTGTATGACCACCCCCAGCCCCCAATTTTGAGTTCTTTCTGCTACATCAGCGGTTTGAGAGGATGACGGTGGTGGTCGTGGGCGCCTGAGAAAGGAGAGGGGTCAAAGGGGCCTCTCCTTGATTTACTCCTTCTACAGATACTCCTGGCTGTAGCCTTTGGACCTTGCCCTGGGCTGGGTGCTGGGGACTCTGAGATGAATCAGACAAGACTTTGCCCTCTGGGAGCTCCCATTTGGGAAAAGGGAAGGCAGCAGAGGAGGCCAAGGGGAACAGAGGGGCTTGGGTAGCCCTTGGGGTTTGCTCCGGAAGGCAGCCTTCAAGTTGGGAGCTCTCCAGGAAGGCTTAACAGGGGATGTGAGCTTGGCTGGGGGGAGGGCCAGAAAGTAGGGCTGGTGTTCCGTGGCCAGAGCTGACTGTTGTGAGTGACCAGAAGACTCAGCTTTGGCCATGGGTACCCATGCCCCATGGGGTGTGTGTGTGTGTGTGTGTGTGTGTGTGTGTGTGTGTGTGGAGAGAGTTGAGGGGGCAGTACCAAGGTGAGGTAGAGGAGAGACAAGAAAAGGGTGGAATGAATAAATGGATTTTACTGATGTGGAAACTCAAATCCAGAGAGGCTGAGCCTCTCTCCCCAGCTCACAAAGCCACTAGGTGGTAAAGGCAGGACAGGAACCCAGATCTCTCTGGCCACCACACAGAGCACAGTGTGGGAGCAGAGGTCTACCCCCTCCAGGCCCTGCTCCTTATTCACTGTACAGTCTCAGCTAAGGTCTTTCCCCTCACGGGCCTCATTTCCAGAGAATTGGGTGAAGGTACTTTCAACACAAGGACTCTGCAGAAAATACCTTTACTGGAACCAAATTCAGGACCAAAGAAACAACCTTTGCCTCAATCTGGTACACGGTGGCTCCTGGGCCTTCAGGTCCTTCAAGGCCCAGCAACTGGTAGCTGTACTAACAGAAGTCAGGGATCCCCCAAGAACCACCCCCCGCCCCCTCACATGGACTTGGGATTTCTTACCCAGCAGTCTACCTAGAGTTCCAGAAGCCACCACAGCCCAGGTCCTTAGAAGCCCAGGGCTCCAGCTGCATCTCTTTGTACATCCTCCCAGCCCAGACCCCAGCTCACTGGCCCTCACTCCCCAGCGTAACTTCCAGACTTTCCAGGTTCTCCTCAGCCTCCAGGACACACCACCCTTTGGCCAATGAAGGAAAGGGGAGAGGCAATTCACTGGCCCGTTGTCTGATCTGTACAGACACATCTGACTAACCAGAGAAGCCAAGACGACCTCAGCTCCTATATTCCGATTCCGCTCATCCTCCACCATTCTGTCCCCTGCCACCCCGGGGTGTTCCCTTTCACTGGTTCCATTCCATTTATTCCCCTCAGAATCTCAGGAAATTCTACCTGGGCAAGAGGGACATGGTGAGTAGAACCGGAGCTGATCACAGAAGTGAATTCTTGAGGGGAGATTCACCCACTCTGCTGGGGCTTGGAACAACCTCCAGGACCCAGTTTCTGGGTTACCCAGAGGAGCCCCTGCAACAGCTCAGGCTCTTTGTGCAGAATGAAGTCTGGGCTCTACCACTTATTGGTTCTGTGACCTTGGGCAAGTAGCTTAAATCTCTGAGCCTCTGTTCTCTTAGCTATAAAATGGGGATTTGGGACCTATTCACTGAGTGATGGCAAGAATAATATGGAATAAGGCACAGAATATACCTAACACGTAACAGGTGGCCATGGACAGCAGCAGTAATTGGTTTTCCTGCTTATTCTCAGAGGCAGTGGCCTTGCCTCAGAGAGTCCTGGCCCCAGCATGGCTGGGGAGGCAGAGGAGGAAGAAGGGGTTAAATTAATATAGTTATCATCTACTTAGCACTTACTATGTACCAGCCTCTGTTGTAATCAAGCTATTGCTAATTTCACTTTATAGATAAGGTATTTGAGACACGTAGAGGTTCAATAACTTGGCCAAAGTCACACAGCTAGCAAGTGGCAGAAGAGGGGTGCAAATGCAGGCCCTCTGGCTGCAGAATTCACCCTCTGAGCTACTGGACTATCCTATCTTTCAGGAAACCCATTTTCAGATGAGACATGCTGAGGTTGCAGGACTTTCAAACCGGTGTCTACCTGTGACTCAGACTCAGATCCTAGTTCTGAAGTTCTGGCAATTTCCACTGTTGCATGCTGCCCCCTAGTGCCCCCTATGGGAGACACACACCAGAGGCGGGCAGCAGACATCCGGTACCCGCCCCCCAACCCCCATCCACACTCCCCTGACCACTGCTCCCCCTAATGTTGGAATCTGCACCTCTTATAGGTTCTAAGTAGCACTCTGAATGCCAGCTACGTATACAACCATGATTTTTTTTACTATCTCACAAATCCTCAAATTCCTTTTTTTTTTTTCAAAAGGTTTTATTTATTTATTTGACAGAGAGAAACACAGCTCTAGAGGGAACACAAGCAGGGGGAGTGAGAGAGGGAGAAGCAGGCTTCCCGCTGAGCAGGGAGCCCGATGTGGGACTCAATCCTGATCCTGGGACTCCGGAATCATGACCTGAGCTGAAGGCAGACGCTTAACGACTGAGCCACCCAGGCGACCCACAAATCCTCAAATTCAACAAATCTAACTCCAAGTTTATACTTTTACACCCCAGACTTGCCCTCCTCAGTCATCTCCAGCCAGCCAGCGGCACAAGCCAGAACCCCAGCCATCTTGACATCGCCTTCTTTCCCCCAGTCTGTCACCAGCCAAGGCGCCTGAATGGCGACTGAGGAAGGATTCCAGAAAAAGTAAACATCAAGCAGAGGAAAGCAACAGATGTTATGGCCCCTGATCATGGCCAAGAGGCAAAACTGAGCTCAGGAGGCTCTGGCTAGAAAGGCAGACCGTTCTGCTTAGAAAGAAGCCCAAATACAACTCTGAGGGCTGGGAGGTCACACTGAGGAGCAGGACACTGGGAGCCAAGTGCTCTGCCACAGTATAGCCTTGGGACTTTAATGAACCTCAGTTTCCCCATCTGTAAAATGAATATGACAGTGCCTACCTCTGGCTCTTGTAAGGATCAAATTCAAGTCTTTGCTTTGTAAACTGTAAAGGGAAATACCCAGGAGAGGTTGGTTGTTATCTGGAAAATCCTCCAGTAGATGTCTTTCCTTTGTTCTACTGAATACTGGGCCCATAAGTTACATTGTTTTGTTTTCTTTCTTTTTTTTTTTTAAGATTTTATTTATTTATTTGATACAGAGAGAGATCACAGGTAGACAGAGAGGCAGGCAGAGAGAGGGGAAGCAGGCTCCCCACCGAGCAGAGAGCCTGACGTGGAACTCGATCCCAGGACCCTGAGATCATGACTCAAGCCGAAGGCAGAGGCTTAACCCTCTCAGCCACCCAGGCGCCAACGTTGTTTTGTTTTCAAAGAGGGTCATTGGGACACCTGGGCAACTCAGTCAGTTGAGTGTCCAACTATTCAGCCCAGGTCATAATCTCAGGGTCCTGGGATAGAGCCCCATATTGGTTTCCTTGGTCAGTGGGAATCTGCTTGACATTCTCTTCCTCTCCCTCTGCCCCTTCCTCACCTTGTGCATACATTCTCTCTCTCTCTCTCTCTCTCTCTCTCTCTCTCTCTCTCTCATAAATAAATAAATAAATCTTTTTTAAAAAAGATCTCATCAATTTTGGGGTTTTTAAAAATATAGTAAAAAAATATATAGGGGCGCCTGGGTGGTTCAGATAGTTAAGCGTCTGCCTTTGGCTCAGGTCATGATCTCAGGGTTGTGGGATCGAGTCCCACGTTGGGTTACCTGCTCAGTGGAGCATGTGCAAGTTTGTTTCTCCCCTCTCCTCGTGCTCTCAATCTCTCTCTCAAATGAATAAATAAAATCTTTAAAAAAAAAAAGAAAATAGATGAAAACATAAAATTTGCCATTTTACCACTTCTCAGTGTACAGTGGGGCACTAATTACATTCACACTGTTGTGTAACCATTACCGTGATCTATTTCCAAAATTTTTCATCATCCCAAATAGAAACTCTGTACCCATTAAGCAATAGCTTCCATTTCCCCCCTCCCCCCAGTCCCTGGTAACCTCTATTCTCTGTCTTTATAAATTAGTCTGTTCTAAATAGTTAATATAAGTGGAATCACAATATCTGTCCTTTGTGTCTGAGTTATTTCATATTGTCTTCAAGATTCATCTATGCTGGGATACCCAGCTGGCTCAGTCAGTGGAGCGTGCAACTCTTGATCTCAGGGTTGTAAGTTCAAGCCCCATGGGGATATAGAGATTACTTAAAAATAAAATCTTAAAAAATATTCATCTATCCTGTAGCATGTATCAGAACTTCATTCTTTTTTTAAATATTTTATTTTTAAGTAAATCATGATTGTGTTGGGAAGTCACGCAATTGCATGAAGTTAAAGACTCAGAGGGGTGAGCCTGGGTGGCTCAGTTGGTTAAGTATCTGTCTGTCTTTGGCTCAGGTCATGATTCCAGGGTCCTGGAATTGAGTCTTGCATCAGGCTCCCTGCTCAGTGGGGAGCCTGCTTCTCCCTCTGTCTGCTGCTCCCCCTGCTTGTGTTTTCTCTCTCTCTCTGATAAATAATTAAACAAAATCTTTAAAAAAATTAAAGGCCTATAGAACTGTACACTAAAAAGGTGAATTATAAGGTAAAACGTACCTTAACCTTAAAAAAAAGAACAAATAAATGAATGGGAGAAAAACTAAGAATCTAATCTCTCACATTTTTGCTACCTTGAGAACTTTGCAAGTGACAACAGCCTTCATTATTTAGAGCATAAAGTTATATTTTTTCATTCATTCATGCATGATAAAAATGAAAGTACTTGAACCTATCATCCAACCCAAGAACTACATCACTAAGAATTAAATCTATTTACTGTTTCCCCCACTCCACCCCCAGGTAATCACTATTATGAATTTTGTGTTCTTCATTCTCTTGTCTGTTTGTTTTTTTAGTAGTTTTTTTTTCCACACATAAATTAGGCTGGGCCTTATGAATTTGTCATTTTTATACGTCAAAACAGGTCACAACCCAGCAGCTTCATATAGTTCAACCCAATATTATGCCTAAACATAGTAGTTCTGGTTTTATTTGAATTTTACAAAATGGATATCATTCCATATATACGCTTCTGGGACTTGCATTTTTTCTTAATTAATTAATTTTTTTAAGATTTTATTTATTTGACAGAGAGAAACACAGCCAGAGAGGGAACACAAGCAGGGGGAGTGAGAGAGGGAGAAGCAGGCTGCCTGCCGAGCAGGGAGCCCGATAGTGGGCCTCGATCCAGGTTCTCCGGGATCATGACCTGAGCCAAAGGCAGTCGCTTAACCAACTGAGCCACCCAGGCGCCCCTAATTAATTAATTTTTAGGAATAATCTCTACACCCAAAGTGGGGCTGAGATCAAGAGTCACATGCTCTTTCAACGGAGCCAGCCCCAAGGGACTTACATTTTTCACTTAGTATTATATCACCATGATTCAGCTACATTACTGTTTTTCATTCATTTTCTACTGTTGTATAATTATTCTACATTTCTTTATTTCCTGTCAATGGCATTTGAGTGTTTTTGGTTTGGGGATACCATGAACAATGTCTCTACTACCATTCTTACACATGACTCCTGGTGCATGTGTGTCTTTTTTTTTTTAAGATTTATTTTTTTAAGCATTTTTATTTATTTTTGAGAGAGAGAGAGAGAGAGCCAGTGGAGGGGAGGCAGAGAGAGAGAAACAGGCTCCCTAGTGAGCAGAGAGTCCAATGCATAACTCAATCCCACAATCCTGGGATCATGACCCGAGCTGAAAGCAGATACTTAACAGACTGAGTCACCCAAGCACCCTTTATTTATTTATTTTAGAGAGAGAACATGAGTGAGGAGAGGGGCAGAGGGAGAGGGAGAATCCCAAGCAGGCTCCCCACTGAGCACTAAGCCCATGTGGGGCTTCATCCCAGGACCCTGAGATCATGATCTGAGCTGAAATCAAGAGTTGAATGCTTAACATAACTATGCTACCCAGGCACCCCGTATGTGTGCAATTCTTGTGACTGTACCCAGGAATGGACTTGCTGGTCTTAGGATACACAGATGTTCAGCTATACACAATGTGACTCACTTTCTGAGCTCCAAATGAGGATACACAGTTGCACTTGCCCCCAGGTTAGAATGTGGATAAGATGTGGTGGGAGTTGGGGAGGGTTTCCAGTGGAATTGAACACCTACTCTGTGCACATGGTAATGAGATGATGGTGCCCTGAGAGGTGAGACGGGGAAGGAAACCCCCAGTTGCCATGGGAATCATCTTCCAGGGAGTGTTACACTCTGGCTGGCCAAGGGGAGGCCTTGGGACCCAAACAGGGCAGACAAAGAGCTCTATCCTAGTTGGCAGTATCTCTCTCTAGGGTTGGGAGGTTGCCTACCCATACATCTGAAGGGGGAGAGGCCTAGGCAGTGCTGAATTCCTCCCACCCCCCAAAGATCTCTCCACATATCCTTTACCTCACTTTGCATCCATTATCTTTTTTAATTCTCCCAGATGGAGAGAGGTACTATTATCTCCACAGATGAGGCCTAGAGAAGGGGACTGACTTGCCCGAACTCACACAGTTATCTCCAAGTGCCTGAACAAAAAATTTTCCCTTCCTTATCCTCAGGTTCCACATCTGTAAAATGGGAATGATAACACCTGACCCACCTAACAGACTGGTGGGATGATTAAATAATACTATGCAAGCATGAGTCCTGGAGCTGCTCCTTGAAAATCACTTTTTTAAAAAAGAAAGAAGAAGAAGAAGAAGAAAAGAAAGATATTCATTTGTTTATTGGCACGATTGTTATTATTAAGTTATTATGGAGAGCAGGAATCCAAGATAGTCTGAGCCCTGACTTCTTGCCACCCAGTGATGTTGCCTCTTGCAGAGACTCCATGGGATGTGGTAGTCATGGCCCATTTTGGTCACCTCTGCGGCTCTGGGATGTGTCTTTCAGGATTGGACAGCCCAGCCCCCACCTCCATCCTGCTTCTAGGCCCCAGGACGAGGTAGTTGACCTCTCCTGCAGACTTTCCCAGAGGTGAACTGACCAGCGAGCAGAGGACGCACACCCCCTACTCTGTCTCAGGGCAAAGGAAAAAATGAGGAAGCGCAGCGGTTCATTCATTCGAGAATATCTGCTGCGCACCTACCTAGTATGCGCCGGTCCTGCGCTGGGCACCAGGGGCACTGGCAACAAGACCAGACCCTATCCTCAAGTCAGAAAAGGAGGAGTCAGAAGACAAGATTGTGTGCTGAGTATTATGATAATGAAGTACAGAGAACTGTTCTATATAACAGGAAACCAAACAGGCCTATGTGCCAGGGAAGGCATCCCAGGAGATAGACACCTTTGGAACGGCGCCTTTAAGAGCTGGCAAGCGCTCTCCAGGTGCGCAGGGACTGCTAGGACTACCTGCCCATTTAACAGAAGAGGAGACTGAACCACCAGCGTCGGTCTACCCTACCCGCCTCACTTAGCCAGACCAGGCCGACCACGACTCGGCTCAGAGTGCATAGACGCAGCGCGCCAGCCGGGCCTCGGTACCCCCCCTACAATCCCCCCCGCCCCGCCGCCGAGGCGGGGCCTCGGCCCAGGTGCGCCCCGGC